>PVIJ01003964.1:0-125439 GCA_004024925.1 Scalopus aquaticus | reverse complement strand
GTATCCTGCTACTTTACTGAACTGGTCTATTATTTTGAGTAGTTTTCCTATGGAGTTTTTAGGGTTTTGTATATATATTATCATATCGTCTGCAAATAGAGACAGTTTAATTTCTTCCTTTCCTATTTGGATCCCTTGAATGTCTTTCTCTTGTCTAATTGCTCTGGCTAGGAATTCCAGTATTATATTGAAAAGTAATGATGAGAGTGGACATCCTCGCCTTGTGCCTGATCTTAGCGGAAAGGCCTTCAGCTTCTCTCTTGGTCAATAGTATCCAACAATGCATCCATAAAATAATACACCACGACCAAGTGGGATTTACCCCAGGGGCACAAGGATGGTTCAACATCGGAAAATCAATCAATGTAATCCAACACATCAACAAAAAGAAAAATAAAGACCATATGATCATATCAATAGATGCTGAGAAAGCATTTGACAAAGTACAACACCCATTTATGATAAAAGTCCTTGAAATCCTTGGGATAGAAGGAACATACCTCAACATAATAAAAGCAATATACGACAAACCCACGGCCAATATTATACTCAACAGTGAGAAGCTGAAGGGTCCTAATTTTTATCTTGTAAGTGCCTAAATTGTTTGATGCAACTTCAAATCACATAAATTCTCTAATTCCTTTCTTCCCTGGATGTCATACTCTTCCATAATTGCCTAAACAAATGTAGAATGAGGTTCTGGCCTTTTGAAAGGGATAAGCAATGTGAATATGACAAAAAAATGAAAGACTCAGGCCTGATCTCAGACTCACTTCCTATCAGGAGACCCTTACTCATTAACAATTTACATACAAGTTTTGTATGCTCTGAAAAGGCAACACTAACTCATACAAAGAAAGCAGACAGGGGGCCTCCCTGGTTGCTCAGTGGGTTACATCTCATCACTCTGAAGCTATGCAGAGCCACTGCAGCACGAGTTTGATCCCCAGCCAGGGAGCTTCCCACATGGTGCCGCAGACCTCTCTTTTCTCATCCATTGCTCCCTTCAGCAGTGTATTTCAATCTGCCTGTGCTTCTCCCCACTCTGTCTCTGGTGAATCTACTCACCGCCACCCTCCCCCTGCCACCATACCTCTGGCCTACACCCCATGATGTATGCATAAATAAATAAATCTTTACCAAAAAAAGAAAGAAAGCAGACAGGGAAAAACACAATGTGAAAACATCATGGGAAGGATTTATCCCTTTAATTGTTTAAAAATATCTATCTACAATGTGTTAGATGTAGACAGATCAGGAAGACCTTGAACAAAGCCCATCATGATAAATATTTCCTAGGGTAAAGTGTTAGGAACATTTTTAAATTTGACTTTATCCCTTTCATGATAAAAGAATTTTAATTAAAATTAGATGAGATGTTAAAAAAGAATAGATTGACAAGTTTTAAACATGACATATTTTCTCCATTTCATTTCAGCTCAAGTTTGAAATTGGTGATTTAAAGAAAATATGATACAATTCAATCACTCTCTTGTTTATAAATGGTGAAATAATAATGGTTTTATGGTGATAGTTACAAACATTATTCTCCAAGTACAGTAAAAACATTTTAGTGTGGGTAGTCTTGTTAACAGTAAATAAAGAACAATTTGTATATAAAATCAATTTTTTTTCTTTTTTACAGTGACTTTGATGGATTGAATATATCTTGATGTGTTGTATAGTTTTGATCATGATTTGAAGACATAGTAACTACTAGTTTATCTGAATTGGAAGAAAAATTTTACTTTTGTAGTCAGTATTATCAGGTTTTTAACTTTTTTTGCTAAAATACATATGTTGCTTAGTAATTCTGTCTCCTCAGTCAGACTGTATGAGTTCAAATCCTGCTTCTAACTTACCTAGTGAAAAACCCTAACCTCTCTCAGATGCAGTTTTTTCATCTGTAAAATGATAGGTCCTCCTTAGTGGCCTAGTGGTTAAGTCTCATTGCTATCACCACTAAGGCCTGAGTTCGATCCCTTGCCTGGGAGGTAACACATATGGTACAACAGACCCATCCTGTCTTACTCACTGCTCCCCTCAGAGTGTATTATAATCAATCTTCCTGTTCTTCTCCCCACACTGTCTCTGGTGAATCCTCTCACCCCCTGCACCTCTGGCCCACACCCCAGTTCTTGTATGCATAAATAAATAAAAATAAATCTTTAAAAAAAATGACTATGAGTCCCAACCACTCCCTAGAGTAGTTGTGAAAATTACATGAATCAGTTAACCTGAAAAATATTGGACATTTAATAATTTACTACTAGTTCATACTGTTGTGGATAAATCATTGAACATTACCTGCAAAGTTGGAGACAATTTTGCCTTTTCAAATTCTATACACAGTACTGTACAAATTATTAAACTTACCAAAATTTCAGTTTTTCATATTTAATGATGAAAATACCTACCAAAAATGTTACTCATGAGGACTGAACTGCATAGTGAATGAAGTGAATGAAATGAATGAGAATTCACACACTCATTGGCCAATTGTGGCACTGGATTTTTACATTTAAAATTTTAGTCAAATTCATGGGAATATAAAAAATAAAAACACCTAAAAATCAAATGGCAAAGAGGAGAAAATTCTGCTGTAATTATAGTAAACCATGTTTGTAATTTTGAATAGACAATGCTTCTACAAATCAATTTAAAGACCAAGATTACAATTTAAAAAAACGGGTAAAGAGCCCACAAAATTAACAGAAGAGAAAAATCAGGGCTTCTCTGGTGGTGTGGGAGTTAAAGTCTCAGCACTATCAATCTGTCACCAACCACTGCCACTTCAGCATGAGTTCAATCCCCAGCCAAGAAGTTAACCCACATGGTGCAACAGACCTCTCTTGTCTGGCCTACTGCTCTCCTTAGCAATGTATTTCAGTAGATCTGCCTGTTCTACTCCCCACTCTATCTCTGGTGAATCCTCTTAACTACCACCCCCCACAACCACCTCTGGCATATACCCCAGTTCTCGTATGCATAAATAAACAAAAATAAATATTTTTTAAAAGAGAGAAAAATCAGATCATAAATAAAGATGTAAAAAGTCAATATATAAAAAGTCAATCTGAGTCATCATTTATATAATGGCAAATAATAGTTTTATTTTTGTTTCTGTACTTACTTAGAGTTTGAGTCATGATGTGGTAACTCTTTTACACAGAGACAGAACCTCTGCTTAGAAAATTATATCTCTAATTATTGGAACCTTTATAGAGAACAAGCTGGCAATATATATCCAGATCTTGAAAAAACGGTCATAGTCTAATGCAAAGATATGATGAGTAATTTTTATGCATAAACTCATTCATACATAAAGTAATTTTTAATAGAACAATTGTTTTTGAAAAAATATTCAACAAGATGGAAATTGAATAGATATTCAAAGGCACAACCAATTTTATTTTGTGGAAGGATGTACACTATTTCGATTAAAAAAAAAAACAAACTTTTTTCCTTAAAGGATAAATGTAGTTTTTGAAACAAAAACTAGCAGGCAACCACAAATAAGAGACATTCTGCAGGGTGGAGGTGGAAGAGGCACCAAAATAAGGGAGAAAAGAGCACAAGGGACTATGGTGATGGCTCAAGGGTGATTTGGTGGTGGGAAACCAATGGGGGATACATAATAATGTAAAGGATATAAATTAAATAAAATTAAATTAAAAAAAGAGAAAAGAAAAAAAATAATTGTAGTGAGAGGGAATTCTTCTAATGTCATGTAAAAACAGAAATGTGAGTTCTGTTTTTGTTTCTCTGTGTTATTGATCATATGACTAATTTATTGATGATTTACACTCTGTAAAGATCAATCAGAACAAAGTTCTACTTTCCCCCAATGCTACTGTCAATTGGCTATGGCAACTCTCCCTTCCGCAACAACTGAACATGTCATGGAACTGTCTAGTCATTAGATTATTCCTACTAATTGAAAAGTCTGGTACACAACAGCTGGGTTGGGGAAAAACGTATTATCTTTTACTCCTTTAAACTCCTTTCAAGGGCCTCCCTGGTGGCGCAGCGGTTGAGCGCTGTGCTGTGGAGTTGTCGGCAGCGCGCTACGAAAGTTCGAAGCCCAGCCAGGGAGGATCCCATATGGTGCGGCAGACCTTGCCTGCCTCGCCCGCTGCTCCCCTCAGCAGTGTATTTCTGATCTGCCTGTTCTGCTTCCTGCTCTGTCTCTGGTGAACCCTCTCGCCATCCCACGCCTCTGGCCTATACCCCAGCTTGTATGTAAAAATAAATATTAAAAAAAAAAGAACTCTTTAAACTCCTTTCAAGAAATCCTTTTTTCTTTGTCATTATAATAAAACTTTTGCAATTTTGTATGTAGTTATGAAATATGTGATGGGTGGGCTAACCAGAGATCCTTTAGCAATCCGGTTATCTCTCAGCAGTTCAGAGGTGACGTACAAAGCACTACTATTCAGAATACTGCGGTATTTATCACCTGAGTTGTGTTGGTGAATCCATCGCCTGTCTTTGGAATATTTGGATACTTACCACTTATGTTACTCAAGTTTGGGAACTTGTTAAAAATCTAAGACATGGAAAAATGCCTCTTGGCAATCTTCTAAGTTTGGAATTATGGATAATTTTTGTTCTCATCTCATATTATACCTTATACATTTTATATTTCTCTGGACTTTTAAGTACAAAAAAGAACTACCAAATAATTCTATTTTGTTGGTACTGATTGTGTTATTCATAATACATAAAGCACAATGTTATCTATTTGAAGGGACTGCTCATTTGTATTATTTATGCAAATCATGGTCAATAAATAAAATCACTGTTTAGAGAATGATTGAGAGAGGTAAGCAATAAATTACTAGATATCTCTCAATAGTAAGTAAATCAGACTTGGAATGGGATTTTATTCACACAAATAATGAAGTGATATTTCTGTATTTTTACATTTATATCGCTGATGCTTGGTAACACTGCACTATAGCTATTCATAGTGGGATAAACAATTTACTAAATATAAGTTGTCTTGTTTTCTATCTTTTAAAATAAAAGCAGGTCATTTCAGACAGAGATTTAGAGAGTGGCATATTCTTACCAATATTACTCAAGTAGAAATTTGGCATGGCTAGTGTTTAAGTCCATGGGTTTTTTTTTTTTAATATATACATATTTATATCTTTTACAGTATTGTGTATTCCTCATAAAATTCCCATCACCATTTGACCTGTGAACCAGGAGAAATATAGGGGAACCGAATAAGGTATAAGGAAGAAAAAAATAACAACAATAATAATAAAAAAAAACTAGTAGGCAACCATAAATAAGAGACATTCTTCAAGGGAGGGGGAGGAAAAGAGATCAAATAGGGGAACAGAAGCGCACAGCAACTATGGTGATGTTCAAGTTCATGTATTCTCCACTAAAACCAGAGGAAAAAAAATATTAAGGAAACTATGGCGCATGGAGTCATTATATACAAAATCCCCTTTCTTTCAAAGGTAAAAAATCACCATGGATTGACAATCAAGGTACTGGTATCTGACATTTTGGGATACAGTTACTATGAATAGGGATATATAATACATAAAAATCCTATGCAGTGTAGAATAGCATATTCCTATGCAGAACTTATTTTGCTTTGCACAGGACAATTTAATTATTACAGCTTGCAAAGTCCGCCTTTTATTGAGATTAACAAGGTAGAATGCTGTAGCCACACACTGAATCCCATGGCTGGCATGAATCTAACAAGAACCAGTTGTTTCATTCAATTTCTTTCTTCTTCCAAAATGCAATTAACAGACTGTGATTAGTTGAACAAATTCCAAATCTTATTCAAATGAAAGCAATTTGCCCAGAGTCTGGGTCCAACAGGTGATCATTTTCAAAGCTCCTGGAAGAACTGGATGGTTTCATCTAATTGTTATCAGGAAGAAATGGATTTAAATGCATGGTTCCAACAGGTCCCTCCATGCACAGCGCATATGGTAGTTTAGGGCTAGCCTTTCAGTTTTCACTAGCCCAAAGGGAAGCCTGGGTAATTACATCTTGCTTCCAAAATATTTTCATGGTGAGCTAAATGCTTCAATCAAGCATAAAATAAGATGGGAAACTTCCTAAGTACTAGGTAAAGAAAGTCACATAGGTAGGCATATGGAGGAAGCTCTGTTTCTGGGGGGAGGAATGAAGTTCAGAGGAGAGAAGGAGAGATTACAATAGAAATGATAATAATAAAGATTACTTGTGTATTTGATGTGAAGCACTGAAAGATACTTGACTTTTTTTATTATGAGAACTAAATGGTCCATTTAACCTCCATAATAAAATTGGGAGGTGTGCATTATTTTCTTCATTAGACTAAGGGAGAGATTAAGGTTTAGAAAGTGTTTAGTTTTATAGAATATATATCATACAATATATAAATCACACACATATATATTATAGATGATCTATCTATCTATCTATCTATCTATCTATCTATCTATCTATATCATTAAAGGTCTTTCTTTGTCACGACCAGAATGCCTTCATTTCTATATCAAGCAACATAAGGATTTGGCTGTAGCACTTGACTTAAGCCTCCCTAAAAAAGAAAAAAAAAAAAAAAACAATCTAATTAAAAAATATATGCTTTGGGGCCTCCCTCGTGGAGCAATGGGTTAAACACAGCACTATGAAGCTATCCAGAGCCACTGCAGTACAAGTTCGATACCCAGCCAGGGAGAGTCCCACATGGTGTAGCAGACCTCTCCTGTCTTGCCCGCTGCTCCCCTCAGCAGGGTGCTTCAGTGGATCTGCTTGTTCTGCTCCCCGCTCTGTCTCTGGTGAATCCTCTCACCACTCCACACCTCTGGTCTACACCACAGCTTGTATGCATAAATAAATAAATCATTAAAAATATATGTATATATGTGTGTGTGTTTATATATCCATATATCTATATCTATATCTATATCTATATCTATATCTATATCTATATCTATGCTTTGAACATCCCAAGCCTTCAGGGTCTTGATGCCTGTTCCTTTTGCCCAAAATATTCCTTTCTCAGGTTTTTCCAAAGATAGCTTCTTACTTTCTTTCAAATATCACTTCAATAAACTATTGTTAAAATGAAATTATTTTCTTCATGAAATTAAAATAATTATATTAAATGAAACAAGTTAGACAGAGAAAGACAAAGTATGAGTTCACTCGCCTGGAAGATAAAGAAAAAAAGTGAATGAGCAAACAAAACAAAACAAAAACTAACCCTTAGATTCTGACATAAAAAGTGGCTACCAGAGGGAAAGAGGATGGGTGTTGGTGGAATGAGTTGGGGGTATAATTGGATCATAGGCATGATAACTAGACCTTTGATGGTGGGTGTGGTATACGGATGTCCAGGTGTGCAGCTGTACATCTGAAACTCATACAGTGCTGTAAACCAATGTTACATCAATAAGCAAGCAGCATTTACATTGGCACTCCCAAAAGTGAAATTCATGGTTATAAATGTAACCAAATATGTAAGAGAGCTATATGAGGAAAACTGAAAACTAATAAATTCAAAGCAGAAGTAACTATACGGAGAAATATCCCACAGAAATGAATAGAAATATTTAAAATGTCAAAATATCAGTTCTTTATGTCTTGAACTATAGATTCAGTGCAATCCTTAACCAAATCTCAGCATGTTTTTTGTTTTTTTTTTAATAGAAATCAACATATTCACCAGGACTTGGAATAACCAACACAGTACTGAAGAAGAATAAAGTTGAAGGACTAACACCACTGGACTTCAAGTATTGTTGATAAACTATAGTAATTGATGCAGTTTGGTACTGACAAAAGGGTAGAAAAATAGGAAAAGGAGACAAAATACAAAGCCCAGAAACATAAATACAACGAACTGGTCTTTGACAAAGGAACACAAATGAGCAATTGTTTTTTTCAAATGGTTCTGTAGGACCTGGACATCTTGTGCAAATAATAGTTAATAATAATAATAGTATATAATAATATAATAAGAAATAATACTACTAATAAAATAATAATAATAGCCCAGATTTTATAATCTTTACAAAAATTAATTCAAATTATAGATTTTAATATGAAATTCCAAACTTGAAAGCATTTATAAAATAACATAGGAAAAACATAGTGGTGATGCCTCTTCAGATACACACAAAAATATGCTCTGTGAAAAAGATAATTGATAAATTAGACTTTACTAAAATAAAAAAAAAAAAACAACCTTCTGCTCTATGAAGCAAAGTATCAAGATAATGAGCAGTCTCAAATTCAGAGAAAATATTTGTAGAAGACATATCTGCCAAAGGACTACTGTGAAAAATGTACAAAGAACTCTTGAAACTAACAATAAAAAAATAAAAACTCTTTTTAAAATGGGGTGACAACCTTAAGAGACCCTCTTATCAAAGAAGATACACAGGTGGCAAGTAAACATGAAAAAGAAAAAAAATACCCTCTGTCAGGGTACAACTGAATGAAGTTAAAAACTAAGCCCCCACTCCTGACCAAGAAGGCAGGTTTGGGGGGTTGGAATAGATAAAGGGATATATAAGGCTGCCTTGGAGACAAGGCCATAAAACTGACCCCGGAAAAACCAGCCCAGCCCTAGGAATGCAAAAGCAGAGGCCAGAACACTTCTGTGTCAAATGCCGGTACCAGAGACATGACATCCCAGAAGATAACTGTTGCAAAACGGTACCCTAAGTTACAAAGCCTGTGAAAACAGTACAAAAGAGAGCCTCAAAGCCTCCTTAGGGCACAGACTTCTGTCTCACCCACTGCTTGTCTTAACAGTGTATTTCAATAAATCTACCTTTTCTGTTCTCCACTGTCTCTAGTAAATTCTTTCACCCCTGAACCTCCACCCTCATCCTGATCTCCCCACAACATCTTCCACATCATTTGTCATCAGAGAAATGATAAGGAAAATGTGGTCTTTGACCACTCAGGATGGTCAAACTCTGCATGTCAATGTGTTACATGGCAGCCCCGATATAAATGGGGTGCCTGTCTATGGGTTTTTACCCATGCGCTTAAAGGGACTTATAAGATTCAACTGCAGACACATACAATAAAATTAATAAAAGGGTTTATTTACAAAAAGGGAAGGGGAAAAGATAAAGAATAAATTGGTGAATGAGTCCTACCAGTTCCGCTGAGCTGAAATCTTAATGGCACACTCCAAAAAGTGGGAATCCACAACCACGAGCAATCACCCCCGCCTCCAAGCTCGCAGGTCTGGTTTTTAAATCCCAAAACCATTTCTTAACTCCACCCTCAGTCCTCAGCATTCTTCCTTTGGTGATGATGGCATTCTGGGATTTGTAGTCCTAGGTGTCTTGGTTCTCTCTGGCTTGAGGTAGGGGTGGGGTCCTGGGACACTCCCCTTTCCTGAGGGCCACCCACTTACAGCTGCATGGCCTAAAGTAACTTCTCAGTGACTGGTCACTGCTAGAACAACACATGGAGGCACTCACACCCACTCCTTTCATAGCAGCTTTCTCTCAGGTCCTCTTTTTCTAAATTGATGAGCTCTTCATTTTTCCCCCCTCCCTATCCCCCTTCTTCCACCCTCTCTCCCTCCCTTCCTTCCATTTCTTAGCCCTGAAAAACATTCCATTGGTTGGATGCTACAGAGTTAATCCATTCATTTACTGCAGTACATCTGTTGATTCTGCCTTTGGCAATTATAAATAGGAACTCCATTACTAAGGAACTATCAGTGCTGTAGTTTGAATTATGTACCTTGATATTCACATGATAACCTCAGAATGTCACCTTACTTGGAAATAGAGTCATTGTAATTTGTAATTACTTAAGAGGAGGTCACCCTGGAGTTGGGTGGGCCCTAACTTAACAAAATGATCAGTGTAATTTAGAAAATGGGTAAATAGGTACACATATTACACACACACACACACACACACACACACACACACACACACACACAGATGACACGTTAAAACTGGAATTGTGTCACCACAGTCAAGTAACTACTAGAAACTAAGAGAAAGCCCCAAAGCACATCTATCTCCAGCAATTTCAGAGAAAACATGGTTTTGCTGACACTTGATCTAGAACTTACAGTCTCCAGATTCTGAGATAATAAATTTGGGTTGCTAACCCAGTTTGTGACACAATTTATAGTAGCCAAATAAAATAATACAGTGAGCCATGAAAACTGCTAATCACCTCACTTCTCCTGCTCAAGCACTTTAAATCTTCTTAATCAAAATCCTTTCTTGGCACCACCAAGCATATTCTTTTCCTTATCTCTTCCACAAGTTAAGATTCCCCTCTTCTCCCACCACCTATAATGCAGAGTAATATAACATTATCCCAAATTCTATCCCAAGCAATTGCATAGGGCTTTGAATTAAATAGATCTTTTCATTTTTATAAAATCTTATGTTATAAATTGTTATTTTTATAAACTCTTATATCAAAAACCACATTCGGTTGACAGTTAAAGAAAGTGGAACCCTAAACAATGAGGGATTGAAAACACACAGTGAGCAACCGGAACAGTCAGTGTTTGAAATCAATTTGGGTTTTTGAGAAGGGCTGAGAACAGGAGGACTGGAGGAAGGGAAAAGGCTCAGACATGGGACAGAGATTTTAAACAATATAGGAACAGAAGGAACAAAACATCTTCTGGGAAAATATAATTGTTTTGCTGAAATGTTACTGAGCTGGCCACCACCTAGTATAAGATCCATTTACAGGATAATTAGGGGGCAGAAAAACAACCACCATGAAACTTCCCCACCACCTGGTGCCTAATCAATAGTCCGGCACTTTGGGCAACAGGAGTCTGACAGTGTCTAGTCACAGACAGGGCTGGACTAAGGGGCATCCTCCCTTGGGCCCTCCTGCTCTCAGCAGTTAGTTCTGTCCTCTTGCTTCCATAAATCCACACCTGCCTGTTCTCACGTTTGGTGCGGCGGCTGTTATTCTTCAACCAGCGCACATACCCAGACTCACAAGCTTCCACTCTCCTAACATTTTTACAGGCAAAACAGATAAATTTTATTTGGCTATGTTGATGATACAGGTCAGTAAGGGGCACTAAAACTGGCCAAGGACACCGCCCAAATAGTTTACTAGTCACTGTCTGAGTTCTTCACCCATGCACACAACTTCAAGACCGCTCATGTTCAAGACCACCCAGGGAACAATAATAATGGGATTTATTTAACAAACAAGAGAAACAGTGTCACTGAGGCCAAGAATGGTCATTTACTTCACCTAAAGCAGTGTCCAGTGTTTTAAAGTCCTATCCCGAACAAAAGGCCACGCTCACAAGTTGGTGTTTTCCCACCACTGAGGGTCTGGAGCATGGGGCAGCCAGACAATAGGCCCGGATCCAACTCAGAACAGCAGCAGAAGATGCAACAGGAGATGCTCACCAGAGCTGCCGAGATGAGCCAGCATAGCAACAGACAATCAACATTGGAAACAGCAGCTGTAGCAGCCAAAGGACCAGACAAACTGCCACACTCATGCAGCTCAGCGATGAGCCCAGCTCCTTGCCTTCTCTTTCCCTTCCAGGCTGTAAAGCAGCAAAGCTGGGAACAATTTCTGTCGCTCAGCTACCGGCAAAGCCTCCGAACTTTTCTTCTCTGAAGTTGGCTGCTGGAAGACTCTCCATGGCCTTTTTGAGACCAGCAACACTTTTCTGTAAGATTGGAGTGGTGGGGGCAGAAATGGCTGATAACAGAATAGCTGAGGATCCAAAAACAATGAAATCCCTAAGGCTGAATCCTGGGGGCTGCTTCCACAGTCCCTTAAATTTTTTTATCAGAATCTCCATCTGCACCACACCAGGTACTTTGTTGTTACTTCACCTGAGGCTATTTGTCTTCAGAAACCCCCTCCAGGGGATGCCACCTGTAAGAGTCTTTGGCGTCAGTGCCCAGTTACATCGATCTTTGATCCAACAGATCGATGGATCGTCTAACTGAACTGAATTGTCAATTTCATTTAAAACTTGGTCAGATGAAAAAGAAAAATTCACTAAATTGAACACAAATTTGCTGCTGACTTTGTTCGACATAATCAAGTCGAGTGAAGTGACCGTGCATTCCTTCCCTCTTGTTGAATAAATCACTTGAGCATTTCCCTGACAAGTCACCCTAAGAATTCCTCTCTACTCAGGACTTGCCCTGGGTTTTAGTGTTTGTTAGCAATGCTCAGGTCTACTGGGGCATTCGTGCTAAGTAACCAATTGTTTGACACAGTATTTTTGTGAAATCATGCGAGAGACATCTTCCACCCAAACCACAGTCCCCTCCTGAGAAATTTAATGTATTACACTTCACTTATAAAGCTTATCTCTTTCTTTTTTCTCCACTCCTACTCTTTGTCATGTCTCATATTTTGTAATTCGCACAGACATATCTGATAAAGGCCCTTCAAAAACCCTGAAATTCATCTTTTGTCTTTCCAGTTCTCATCACTCATTGGTGACACATACAGATAAGAATTTGACTATTTTGCTTTCTTTTTAAAATTTTCTCATATTTTACTGTGCATAAAGAACTAAGAGACAAAGACTCATCACAGATATAATTTGGCTACATTTATCTGCTTTGAACTGCTTTTGTCTTCTATTAGTTTTTAAAATGGCCCCAGTCCTTGGGTAGCTAGCTGGATTCTCATTATCATTGCTCTTTTCTCATGTGTTACTGAAATAGCCATGCTCTTGGCAATCTTTTTGTCTTTTATCTCCAGTGATGACAGTATCTCTGGGCAATCTGCTAGAGGTTTGAATTCAAAAGAAAAGGTTGTTTTTTTTTTGTTTTTTTTTAATTAAAATATTAAGTGCTGTCTGCATTTATGTTTATTATTTGTGAAAGCTTTCTTTTTCATACTCATTTCCCTGCACTTTGAGATTCTAGTTATGCAATGATTATTTCCAATGCCAAGCTATCAACAGGAGTATTTTGAGATAAACAATGTGTTTACAAAAGGAATTGTAGTGGTTTCTTTGTTTTGGAACATGTTGCCATTTATATTATCATTCTGCTCAGGAATGAGCAGGTTTATCTCAGCCTATTGGAGAATTGCAGTAATATTCTCTGAGATTACACACAGAATTGGCCCTCTCTTTTGTGTCACCAGGAGCAGAGGTAAAGTTTTTGCTCTTTTGATGACTCTAGAGACTTTATTCATTTGTTCATGCCTACCTTTTTTCCTTTATTCATTCATCTAGCAAACACAATCAATGCAGATTTAAGTAATATCTAATGGATAAGCCCTGTGATATCTTCTCTTATCAAATTATTCATCTATGAATTTGCTGAGAAAAAGTTTACAGTGACAGAAAATTTAAACTATCAGACAAACATAGTTAGGATTTTCACTAATTTCTAGGATGAGTGGTTTAGATAGAGTATGACATATAAGTAGTAATGTAACCGGCTGAGTGCAAAGTTCAGTAAAGGAGGTGCTCCAAGGAGGGGGTTTGCTGAGAATGAATAGCCCCAGGGAACAATGCTAAGTTTGCAGTTTGGGGTGGAGAGTCTAATGATAAATAAAAGGGACTGAAGGAGAAGGGGAAGTCAGTCACCACGATGCAGGAATAGAGGAAGCAGTCGCCATGATGTAGAAAAAGAAGAAACATTTTTGAATCTTCAGTGACTTTGGGGCCAGCAACTTTGAAGTCTTTGCAAGTAGCCAAGAGACTGAAACTGCTCCCAGTTTTGTATTTACTGTAGCTGAAGGAAGAAAGCAGAGGCCTGAAGCGGGCGCCTTCCTAAAATGCGCGACCAGTCTGTTGGGCCATCTGGCCACTGTAGTTGCTGTTTGCAGTTTTGTTGACCTGGTGCTGTGCTGGGGCACCATGGCAGTTTCAGGAGCATCTCCAGTTTCGTTCTGTGTCGTCGTCGTGAGTTTGAACCTGGCCTACACTCTGGCTGTTGCGCGTCTGCAGAAGAAGGAAGATGTCATTTGTTTTTGTTTTTGTTTCCTAAGCCTGAGTAGTTTGGCAATTGTGTGCGGGTGCAGAACCAAGATAGTGACTGTTAAGGAAGTTGGACACTGCCTTTGGCCAATTTTGAAGCCCTATTTGCCCGGTATCAGTTTCATATTAAAACTTATTGATTTAAATAAAAACCTCAATAATACTTGACTAGAGAATCAAAGTGAATATTCAAACCCAGAAAGCAATCTAATAGATTTTACTCTGTGAGAACTATTTCAACAATTACAATTTGAGTATAATTTCTGCAAATAGAAATAACGAATCCATTGGTTACAAAAAAATATAATTACTCTTGCAAAAAGGAGGACGTATGATGGTGTCTCATTATTTCTCTGATTTCCAAAGAATGCATTGTGAAAATGCAAAGGCTGGGAATCCATTGTTTAGTTTCTTTTTTATTAAATATATTTATATATTTATTTAAATATGTGTATATATTATATTATACATATATACATGTGTATATATTATATACATATACATTCATATATTCATGTGTGTGTGTGTTACATCATTGTTCATTTTTGTATAAGTTTGATTTTTCCTCTCAAGTGTAATCCCCATAAAATTCCCACCACCAAGTAACTAGTGAACCATCACCATAATCTCTTTAGCTTTTCACTCCCCTGTTTTGATCCCTCTCCCTCCCCTGCTCTGTGTCTATGATTTATAGTTGCCTGCTAGTTTTGTACCTTTTTCTTTTTCTTTCCCTAAACCTTGTTTGGTTTCCCTCATAGTTTAATTTCGTTATCTGACTGTTTGGTCATTTGTTGGGCTAAAGGGCTGGTTTATCAGAGGTAGCAGAGTTTTGCATCATTGCTTCTCAGTACAAGTGGTACACATATCTGACCTCAAAGTTTATGCAGATGGCTTTGCTTTCTTGTGGAAGTGTTCCTAGAGCATTTACTGATGGCACCAAGAGTAGATATAAAGATACTTATCTCTTCTATTCCATTTGATAAATAAAGTTGGATGACCCCAGAATTAAAGCATGAAAACAAACATTATATCTATTTAGAAAGATTATCTTAGAAATAATGATTAAAATGTGAAGGTAATTACTTTACTAGATGGGGAAGATAGATTGGGGAAATGGAACTCCCCTGGATCATAAGAGGCATATTTTCCATATACATTACCATATATATTATATAACAAGAATAATTTACTTGTATTCTCTTTATTTTTAAACTCAGAATATCAGGAAAATCAGCAGTATGGATGGGAGAAAATCCTGTCTCAGAATAGTAGTCACACTAAGAGAAGCATCTCATCTATTCCACCCAGAAAACTGGATTAACTGTGCATATCAATTTACCCCCAGATTAGAGAAGAAGAGACTCAACTTGCAAAGGAACAAGGAACAGAGCCAAATATAATTAAATGCTATACTATACCATCAAGTGAGAAATAAAAACACAACAAAACATTAATACCCTATGATTTTCTCTTTTTAAATTTTTGGTTGCATCAGATTGCTGGTAAATGCTCTATTCTAGATTTGCTCTTCTGAATTCTTTATTTTGAAATGTATTATTTGGAACTGGTGACAACAAATTATAATTCTGACTTCTATAATCTATAAGTCTTTGAATACCAAGAAACAGTTTATAGAGATCTAAGATACCTCCAAATATTCAGGGTGACATTCTATTTTCTTTAATTTATAGCACCAAGTTTTCTTTAGTTTTTCTGTTTTTTAGTTGAGGAGAATTAGAAAATATGGCTATGGGGTACAGAGAGAAAGGGAGCATGTTGATGATCTGAAGTTCCCTTGGATCCAATTTTAGAACATGTAAGGTTTTCATTCCAAATGGAGCCCATGAGGAGAATTACAGTATTAGGTCCTTATGCTACTCTGGGAATTTTTCCATTATATGTTGTTTGAGAGCCTAATGAAACATGTTAGAGTTTACTTAAGAGGTTAAGGTCAAACAGTGTTTAAATATACACATACCAAATAATCTTGGTATTACTTTTGATACAAGTTAATTTGTTTTCTTTCAGACTTCTCATAGAATCTGCCTGGCAAGATAAAAAGGTCATAAACTTTGAGTAGAACAGTGTGGATTTGAATCTATGCTTTACTAATTAATATCTGTGCTTTTCAGTGACTTGTTTATCTCTCAGTGATGCAACAATGAAATAAGAGTAATGGTTGTTTTTGATTATCAAATGAAGTTACCTGTATAAAACATATAGAGAATAAATGCTCAATAAAAAATATTTGTTTCCCCAGTGTTTATTTTAAGTGTACATATACATACTCACACACACATTCACACAACCTCATGAAGGCAAGTGGATTATCACCTTAAAAATATTTTGCAATATTCCTCCCCGCCACTGCCTACCCACCCCTACACGCAGGGCCTTAGCAGACAGCCTAACAGAAAATTGGTCATAACAGAATTTTTACTTTTTTTTTAAGATTTATTTATTTATGCATACAAGAACTGGGGTCCAGGCCAGAGGTTTGGGGTAGTGAGAGGATTCACCAGAGCCAGAGGAGGGAGTAGAACAGGCAGATCTACTAAAGTATACTGTTGAGGGGAGCAGCAGGAGAGGTCTGCAATGCCATGTGGGAATCTCCCTGGCTGGGGGTCAAACTCGTGCTGCAGCGGCTGACTGCAGATAGCTTTATAGTGCTGAGTCTTTACCCATTGTGCCACTAGGGAGGCCCTGAATGCTTTACCTTTTTATGAAATTCTTCTGGAGAGGGTGATATTATTGACATCAAACAGGTACTGGAAGACAGTGATAGTACCCATTTATTTGTAAACTTTCCTAGGACATTAACAGACTACATTTCCCAATTTCCCTTGTAATTACATGTTTCCATGTGACTGAGTTTTACCCAATGAAATATAAGGTTACTCTCATTCCTAGTTCATAAAATATCTCATAGGCAATTCTGCTATTTGACACCTCCAAAGAAATCTCTGCTATCACAGATTACAGACAGCAGAGATCCAACAGGTTAGGAGTCTGGGTCCCTGAACACAGTTTGAACAAAAATGTCCCAACCAAGAACAACCACTTACCTGAGTCAGAAACACACATTCTTTTATTAACCTGATTTATCTTAATTAATATGAGTACTTACTACAATGCTTGACATATAGTAAACATTCTGGCCTCCTTAGTGGCACAGCGGTTAAGTGCTGTGCTGTGGAGCTGTCAGCAGCAGCAACGAAAGTTTGATGCCCGGCCAGGGAGATTCCCACATGGTGCAGCAGACCTCTCTTGCCTTGCCCACTGTTCCCCTCAGCAGTGTGTTTCCGTCGCTCTGCCTGTTCTGCTCCCCACTCTGCCTCTAGTGAACCCTCTCGCTGCCCCACACCTCTGGCCTGTACCCCAGCTTGTATGCATAAATAAATAAATCTTAAAAAAAAAAACAAAAACAAACAAAAACAAACCCATATAGTAAACACTCAATAATTGTTTTCCCTATCCCCTTGCTAGTAATATTTATTAAATAGGTAGTTTAAAAATAAAATGGATTCTGGAAATCATTTCTGAAACTGCCCAACTTTAATGCTAACTTTCTCATTTAATCACTTATTAACATGTATGTACCGTATCACCATCCTGGTAAACTTTGAAAAGCTTAGAAACAGATAGCTTTATTCATTGTTCTAACTCTTATTACTTTGCTCTAGATACCTAATAAATATTTCTTTAATAAAAGAAAGGGAAATATTGGGCAATCCATACAAGAAACTGGGGGAAAGCCCAGGGAATATAGAGCATAGTGGTTAAAACTTCAGATTCTTTTAGTGAGAAAGTCCAAATTTTGTTGCTAAAGTCCAGAGAAAACCCTTTATCAGTTGAGGTTATTTGGCCTCTCTGAATTTCATGTCCTCGCCTGTAAAATGAGGTCAATGTTAATGCTCATAGATTAGCTATGATTATATATTATTGTTATTATTAAGAAGAGCATGTATGGCTATATAAGGAAGGTAAAAACCTTCCTCAAATGTTCCTGGAGTGATAGGCTCTGTGTATCAGATTCACACAGTGAAAATGACTTGCTTTTAAAGAATGAAATTTTCTTAGTCAAACGAGGCATTACTAAGCAATTACCCAAAGCCCAAAAGAGCATTTGTTAATGTCACAGTGACTGTTATGCAGCTAGGAAATATCTCCAGTTTTTGAAATTCTGAACTATACAAACTTATGCCTGGAACATAAAAGAACAACAACCAAAAAAAAGAAAAATAATAAAGCAAGTGAAATAAGTGAGAATCAGTGTTTCACTGAATCAGAACAGCATAAGAATAAAGTTGGTGTATGTGACACAATCACTGCTTGCTGCTGAATTAACACTGGCAATGGTAGCATAATTTGACAGCTCAATAAAGATATTGAAATAATAAAAAAGGTGATATTTCCAAAGAGTGAGCTATGTGATTAAGCAGTATAAGAGTTGTTTAAATATCAACCTTACAAATCATTTGGAAAGCATTTAACACACACAACAGTCGGAGATTGAAAAAAAAAAATAAAGTACTTAAATGAAGATAAACTAGGTGGTTTTTATAGAGTATAAATACTCAGAGAAAATGGAAAAGACAATTCTGTAGATATTTCCACTGCTTATTTCTTTCTTTCTTCTCTTTTTTTTTTTAAAGAAGTAAAACAAAAAGAACTGAACTATCCAATTCTAGAGCCCTTGTATTCAGAATCTGCATTCAATGTGCAGTCTTTTCTCTTATATAAAAATTAGAAGTTATTCTATATTAAAAAAAGATAAAAGGTATGACTAGAGGAAAGTCTATCTTATAGAAGGATGTCAAAGATACTAGAGTTTAAGAGTGTCAGAGATGAAAGAGATCTTTAAGCCAAATACAGGGGGTTTCAAATCCTAGCTCCCCCATGTAATCTCACAGAGCCTCAATTTCTTTAGCCATTAAAATGGATAATGATACATAACAGATTTAATACATAGATATATCCATAAGTATGTTTGCTTTTTACTCTAAAACTCTGGTAGTTTCAGAGAGATTAAAACCCAGTATCTCAAAGTCCAGAGACTTGTTTCCCTTTACCAAGTTGCTTCTTTGTGCTGTTTGGTCAACAGGACTGCAAACTTTTTTCTAATTATTTCTCTGATACATTATGGTAAATGTTGACAGATAACCCCAATACATCCAAATCTCTCATCAACTCATTTATTAACAAGTAATTGTAAAGTGACTTCTCTGTGTCTGGCACTGTTCTAATTACTGACTGCATACTGGTAATAGGGGGAGACGTGTTGCCTGACCTTGAAGAGCCCGTGGCCTGCCCAGTGGTGGGAATGGGAGAGAGGAAGAGATAAAATAACAGGTACACAAGACATAAATCAGATGCTTCTAGCTGCAAGTTAGAGAATTAAAATAGGATGTTTTGATAGAAAGGTGGCTCTTTTAGATAAATTTTTAAGGGAAGCCCTCTTCAGGGAGATGTTTAATCTGTGATCTGAATTATGGGCTCAAACTAACCATGAAGAAGGAGCATGTAGAAACAGGAATATACTTAGCATGTTAAGACAAAGAGTGAAGTCAAGCATTGTGGGTAGGGAGAGTCGGGATCAAATATAATTAGAGAAATGGGTAGATGCTATTATCATATTTGGAGTTCCTAAGTCATCATAAGAAACTTGGATTTTATTCTATGTACTATTTAAACCACTAGAAGTTCTTAGTTGAAGAAAGTGTCATATCCGATCTAGATCTCTGTAAGAAAAGGAGAGATAGCTGAAAGGAGAGATTTCAGGGCAAGAAAAAGGTGAACTAGAACAGCGTATTCAAAAATGTCTTAACTGGCCTTTCTTAATGTCAAACAGTGAGTCATTTTAGGTATCACCTCAACAAAACAATGCAAAATAGCAATAAATAAGTGCCTGTACATAAGCCCAATCCCAAAATAAGTATATATAAAACAAATTTTACTGAAGATATTAGAAGTCAGAGAAGGAAATGACTTGTGAAACTCAAAGCAAAGCAGCAACAAAAACTTTTCTTATATGTCCACTTGTATGTCCAGGAAAAAGGGTATGTTCCAGGTTCCCTGCCCCACCCAAGTCACCCAAGGGGAGGGAGACCCGTGGGGAGGTTAACGATGGCAACGTTTATCTGGCTTTTGATTATGCTCTTTTCCTCAGAGATTTGTCTGACTGTTTCTTTTCTATGGGTCCCTGCTGAGGGGTGTTTTAGTTCCTCCCAGAATTGTCTGGCTGTTTCTGACCCTTTTCTATGGGTCCCTGCCAAAATGTGTTTTAGACTTGTGGCAGGCTTTCGGGCCTTACTTTGGGCCAGTCCCATTTGGGTGGACTTTTACCCACGAGGGGTTGGATAACACTGGGTGTGTTGGGGGAAAAAAAGGACGTCTGCAGCAAACTCCACAGATAGGTTTATGGACCCCCACCTCAGATCAAAGAGGTCCAAGACACTAAGTGCTACTAATCCCTTAATTCCATCATTTTTGAAGAGAGGGCTACTGGGATACGACCAGACTTGTGGATCTTGGGGGTCTCTTGGCTTCTCGTGGGGCTACAGTGTGCCATTGAGGTTTCCAGCTCTTTGGATCTGGTAGGACGCATTTTCAGATTTCTCTCTCTCTTTCTCTTTTTGTCCCTAGTTATTCATTTTTTAAATTGCCCTTCCTTTTGCAAATAAACATTTTATTAACATTTTTGTGTGCTCCTGCAATTGATATTATTATAAGTCCTTTTTAAGTGCACGGGTGAGAACCCACAATCAGGCACCCCAATGTATATTGGGGTTGTCCTGTAACAGCTGCTTGATTTAGAAACTATATTGTCTCTTTTGTATTGTACTAAACTTTGCTTCCATAAAAAGGTCTTACATGTTTTGTATTGATGCGGTGGATGGCAGAACCTGTTTCGAGTGGGCAGGTTTGGGGGTTCTGTGGGTTCCCCTCTCCCTACCCTGTAACACACTGCCCCAAAGTTCCTCATCCTACAAGCTGCCTCACTCATTTCTCCTTTGATGTGCTGCCTCTCAGCACACTACTCCGCCTTGCCCCTTCCCTCAACACTATGGAAATGTTTTCCTTTTCCCTGTCTTTGAAACTAACCTGAAAGGTTTGTCTTCTTTTTCTATGTATCTCAATCTAGATATAATTTAGATCCAAAAGTAAGCTTCAAACACATTCCATTCATGAACACAATGGTTCCACCTTGGGATTTCCCTTTATTAGGATGTGCAAAAACAGAACTTGTGGGACAGGGGCGGTTGTGATTGACTGCTGTTGCTACTACTACAAAGCAGAGGAGGAGGGAACTCATGTATCAGCTCAAGGGTAGGCATCATTATAAGATACTTTAAGTTGAGTACATGGGGTATGTGGTTAGGGTAGCTAGGGTGGGAAGTCATTCCTTTGATTAGGTTGCACTGTATGACAAAGGTGAAGAGATTTTGCAGATGTAATGAAAATTCCAAATCAGGGCCTCCATGGTGGCCTAGGGTTAAGTTTCAGCACTATCACCACTAAAGCCTGAGTTCCACCCCTGGCCAGATTGCTGACCCACATATGGTGCAGCTGACCACTCCGGTCTCACCCACTTCTCCCCTCAGCAGTGTATTTCAGTAGGTCCGCATATTCTGCTCCCTACTCTGTCTCTGATGGATCCACTAATCCCCCAAAACCTCTGGCCTAGATCCCAGTTCTTCTACAAAAATAAATAAATAAATAAATAAATAAATCCAAATTAGTTGACTATGAGTAAATCCAAAGGGAAATTATTCTCAATAGGCCAGACCTAATCAGGTGAACCTTTAATAGTGGATTTAGGACTTCCACATATCCTTGATGCAGGAGAGATTTCACCATTGGCCTTGAAGAAATGAGCTGTCATGGTATCAGAGAGGTGAGGTATGTGTCTAGGACTTAGGTATGAAATCAGATGTAGGCTGGCAGCGGACTAAAATATGAGCTTCTCAATTTTATAAACTCAAGTAACAACAATCTCTCAGCAGACACATAATTTTTTATTTTTGAAGAGAAAGTCTGAGCTCCACAGTGGAATGCAGCCCAGTCAGTACCTTGTTTGTAGCCTAGTGAGACCTGAACCGAGTACTCAATTTCAGCCTCTGCCTGGACTCCTTGGCCTATGGAGACTGTAGTAATAAATGTGTGTCATTTAACACTTTGTGGTCTGCTCACATATTAGTATGTGTTTTTGTCACCAGTATCAGGTGGCCGCTCACGTATTAATATGTGTTCATCTAGTCTCCGGTTTTTCACTCCATGGTGGATTTATTTGGAACTATTAGGAGCTATTTCTTTGATCGTACTCAGTATAGCAGCTTTACACATTGTTTTGGTGAAAGTGTAAGGTGTTTTATGAGAGATATTACAGTTTTTTTAATATACAGTAGTTCAGGAGTTGTGTGTGTTTTATTGAATGGTTATACCATTCATGCAGTGGCACAGAAAATGGCCGGCCCCAAGGGCTGGTAAATTTAAAGGGCACCGGCACACAAAGTGTTAAGCTGTTAGACTTGTGGTAATTTGTTATGCAGGAACAGAAAACAAATACAATCTGTCAGCAGCACCCCTAGATTTATTTAGTTCATTAACATTATGGCTATTTTTGTTGAAGCCTCCCTTTCTCTGTCTACAGCACACTGTTTTTATCTCTACCTCAGTATCTTTTTTTTTAAGATTTATTTATTTATGAATTCAAGAACTGGGGTGTAGACCAGAGGTACAGGGGGTGAGAGGATTCACCAGAGACAGAGTGGGGAGCAGAACAGGCAGATGACTGAAGTACACTGCTGAGGGGTGCAGTGGGTGAGACAGGAGAGGTCTGCACCATGTGGGAAGCTCCCTGGCCGGGGATTCAACTCATGCTGTAGTTGCTGCTGACAGCTTCATAGTGCTGAGACTTAACCCATTGTTCCACCAGGGAGGCCCTACCTCAGTATCTTTCACACTTAATATTTTTGGTTTAATTCACTTGTGTGATAACCTATTGCAATTATTTTGTAATATGCAATTAAAATTCCAAATCAGTTGACTATGAGTTAATCCAAAGGGTAATTATTCTTAATAGGCCAGACCTAATCAGGTGAAACCTTGTTAGAGGAAACTTAGGACCCACATGTCCTTGATGCAAGAGATTTTAAAAGCCAACTTTCCTAAGCATTATCAAAATCACTCACTTTCCAAGGCCATGTCTCTCCATCCAGATTTTTCTTCATTTTATACTCCTATTTTCAAATCTTAGTTATCCTTGTAAATATAACATAAAGGCCACTTTCATGAAGAAACCATCATTTGACTATTGTTGTGCCCATATACTCCAAACTCCTTTAACTCTTTGTGTGTAATCATGCTGCTTTCACCCTTGTTTCATAGATTTTTATTTTTTTTATTTTTTACATACAAGCTGGGGTACAGGCCAGAGGCGTGGGGTGGCGAGAGGGTTCACCAGAGACAGAGCGGGGAGCAGAACAGGCAGATCAGAAATACACTGCTAAGGGGAGCAGCGGGCGAGGCAGGAGAAGTCTGCCGCACCATGTGGGAATCTCCCCGGCCAGGCGTCGAACTCGCGTCACCGCTGCCGACAGCTCCACAGCGCAGCGCTCAACCGCTGCGCCACCGGGGAGGCCCTGTTTCATAGATGTTTGATTAATGTGTTTTATATTCAATTGAATTGATTACACTTTGAACAAGAGACATTTTTCACTAGCATTAAATAAAGTCAACTCATATTTTGCAGACTCCATGTTTGCAAATTTATTTACAGCTCCAAAATCAATACTAATGTCAGTTTCACAGGCATTTAGGAACATGTGAATGACCAAAAACTTAGTAGCCTGATGAACCTGTTGCTAACAGGATTGCTTGGTCCAAGGCAATACTTTGATTTTTTTTATAAAGATCTATTTATTTATGCATACAAGCTGGGGTACAGGCCAGAGGAGTGGGACTATGAGAGGGTTCACCGGAGACAGAGTAGGGAGCAGAACAGGCAGATCTAGGGAAACACTACTGAGGGGAGCAGCGGGCGAGGCAGGAGAGGTCTGCCATGCCATGTGGGATTCTCCCCGGCCGGGCATCGAACTCGTGTCGCCACTGCTGACAGCTCCACAGTGCAGAGCTCAGCCGTTGGAGCCACCAGGAGGCCAATGATTTCTTGTTTTAACCATCACTCTAAAAGTAAGTTTTCTCTTTCCCAGCCCATTTGCTATCATTTTACTTATTTATTTATTCTGACACTGCTGTTTTTTCCTGTTTAAAATAATCCCTGGACATAATACTGAAGAGCTGTCCAGTACTCTTAAGTGCAAGAAGAATGTGATGTTTCTTATGGAGAAAATGCATGTTAGATAAAATTTGCATATCCATTAGTTGGCTTATGCTTATCCAAAGTGCTGTTTGCCATGAGTTTGTTGTAAATAAGTCATCAATATATATAAATAAGGTGTCTTTAAATGGAAAGTCACATAAAGCAGGGTCATGTGTTGACAGATATATAAAAATGTTGTTAGCACATGATCACATGAATCTAAACTTTTATTTCTCCTCATAGCAATGGTTTAGTATTTGCTATTTCAGTTTTTGTAGCAATTTTATACTACAAATAGTGAGAATTGATAGCACTTGATTATTTTTCACTGCTCCTTCAGAATTCCTGAATGTGCCTTTTTTTCACATAACACTGATTCGTCAATTCATCCACTCCACTAACTGACTAAATGTGATATGGTAATATAAGTTCTTCAGATAACCAAAATATATTTCTCATACATATTTGGTCTTCATCCACAGTTCCTGTTTCACAGTTTCCAAAAGTCTTGGAATTTTTAAGTGTTGAGAGTGCTAAAGACATATTTTGCAATGGTAATAAAGTAACTATCGGAAAACACCAGATAATGGGGGTAGATTAGCAGGGAAACCCACTTAATAAGGTCTTGGAACGTCCAATCCCACCACCTGAACTCCAGGGAGTGGAGAGGGTCTCAGAGTTGAATTCAATGGCTAGTGGCTAATGAGTTAATCAATCATGCCTATACAATACATTTTCCATAAAAGCTCAAGAGGAAAGGTATTCGGAGAGCTTCCAGGTTGATAAACATAAGAAGATTTGGGGAAGAATGGCATACCTGGAGAGGGCATGGAAGCTTCGTGTTGTGGAATTCCTGCCATCCTCGTTATCAGGGCTCTTGTCTTGGTGCAGAGTTCCTGCTAGTCAAGCTAAAGTGTAGAGTTAAGGCAGTGGCCTCTCACCAGGGCAAAAGTTCTGGTACGAGGAACATACTGGGAAACCAGTATCTGCTGAAAATAGCAGGCAGATATCATGGCCAGATCAGCTAGAATAACTTACTTATAATGATTAGCAGAAAGTGGGCCTCCCTGGTGGCGCAGCGGTTAAGCGCTGCGCTGTGGAGCTGTCGGCAGCGGCGACATGAGTTTGATGCCCGGCAGGGGAGAGTCCCACATGGCGTTGCAGACCTCTCCTGCCTTGCCCACTGCTCCCCTCAGCAGTGTATTTCTGATCTGCCTGTTCTGCTCCCCGCTCTGTCTCTGGTGAACCCTCTCGCCGCCCCACGCCTCTGGCCTGTACCCCAGCTTGTATGTATAAATAAAAAATAATCTTTAAAAAAAATGATTAGCAGAAAGTTAGGTAATAGGGACTAAAGATAGTATACTTTGATTAGCAGGAATTATAGGGCCTTCTCCAAGCTGTAGTCCCTGGTCATTCCACCCTAGCTTGCACCAGATGGTAACACACCCTCACACATGTACATTCCTCCATGTACTTGCCCAACTTCTCTGAACCCCTAGTTCTAAGTAAATAAGAGACTGCCTATGGATTGGAGCTGCACTTTCTTAGGTGAAACCCTCTCTAGGCCTCTTTCTACTTGGAATTTAAGTAATCTTTCTTCATCCTGCATGGCTTCCAATGCTGCTGCCCACTAGGCTGCTGCCCACTAGGCTGCTGCCACTAAGCGACACTGTGTCTTTTCCCCGTATTTTGCAATATATATGTCTTTCATTTGGCTGTTCATTTCCTTTAGTATCCTTTGCAATAAATCAGTGATCTAGTAAGTAAATGGATTTCCTGAAATCTGTGAGCTATTCTAGCAAATTAATTGAACCTGAGATGGATGACATTGGAACCCCTTATTGATAGCCAGCTGGTCAAAAGCACCTTAAGTCTGAACAGGGGTTCATGAAAACTTCCAGTCTAGCTGGGTATTCAGAAGCATAAGTAATCATGTGGAGTTTTCCCAGAGCTTAGACAGGCATCCGAAGTGGAGGGCAGTGTTGGGGGACTGAGTTCATAAACTGTGGAACCTGATGCTATATCTGGGTAGGGTCAGAATTGTGTTCAATTCTAGGGTAACTTGCTGGTATCCCAAATTGCTTGTTGGTGTGAGGGAGCCTCCATACACTCATTCAAATTGATCTCAGGACACCAACAATGCAACAACCATTCAACATTTACTTATCCCATTATCTCTGCCAGACATTGTTTTGAGACTAAAGATGCAAGGACAAACGAGAAAGATATTATCCTTGCTTTAAAAAATCTTGTAGTCCAGCAGAGAACAATATAGAATAATTAGTGTTGTAGTATGGAAGATACAGCTTTTGTGGAAGTTCACTGGAGGAAAATCAAACTTAGAGAAAGGTATCTGAGTCTTCTAGAGGAACAAGAAATAAAAATAACCTAGGGAAAGGTGGTGGCAGAAATGAAAAAAATGGGTAAAACTTCCTAATATGTGACGGAACTTGGCATGAGGAAAAATTTGAAAGAATTCTAGTGTATATGGAGACTGGCAATTCAGAGACAGTGGTATGAGATAAAACTAGAGAGAGTAAAAAAGACATAGTGTACTTTTGTAACATGTTCTTCCATTGCATATGGAATGCTCACTAAAAATGATGACTATAATCTATAAGTGATAGTGGATGGATGAATTGAATGGATGAATTTAATTTTATATAAACATTATGAGAGGTATAAATTTCAAATATTTATACACACATACACACAATTTATTTTCATTCATTTATGCATACAAGAACTGGGGTGTAAGCCAGAGGTGAGGGGAGTGGTGAGAGGATTCAGCAGAGACAGAGTGGGGAGCAGAACAGGCAGATCTACTGAAATATGCCATTGAGGGGAGCAGCTGATGAGACAGGAGTGGTCTGCTGTGCCATGTGGGTTAGCTCCCTGGCTGGGGATTGAACTCATGCTGCAGTGGCTGGTTATAGCTTGATAGCGCTGAACCTTTAACCCCTGTACCACCAGGGAGGCCCCCAATTTTCAAAAATATTTGCTCAAAATATATACCAGCTTTTAAGTTCTATATTTATATTAGTTAAATTATGTGTTCAAATGATATATGCAAAACTCTTGAAAGCTTAAAAATAATTAAACAAAAATAAGCAAATAGGTAAGCCAACAACCTGGAGAAAACATTTGTAAGGCATTTATTTGTGACAGGATGATTCAATTTTAAGAGTGCTTTCCTACTACTCATTAATTTTTCATCAATTAAATAAATTAATTCACTATCAATATATCTCAATCCTCTAGTGGTTTATAAAACATTAATATATGTGGGCAGCTCTATAATGTGAAACAATCATTTCTATTTAAAATTTTAGAACAGATGAGTTTTGATTCTTGTTGCATCTATAAAAATGATCAGGCTAATTATTTCCTTACAATTCTCATAAAATAGCTTCATTAATCCTGTTCTTCTCAATATTAATAGTGTGGCCTTAAATGCAAAACATTTGTTTTCACTTTTATTTATTTTTTTTTTTAGGTACTTATGACTTTGACCAGGTTAAATAGCTCTCAAAGTAGTTATATTAGTTTTATTTCTAAAGATGTGGTATACTGGCTATTTGCTCCTCTATTTTGCTAAAACTTTATGTATCAAAAGACCTTCCCGTTGACACTTCTATCACCTAACCTGTTGCTACAGGTTTTTTGTGACATTTATTTCTAAAATATTATCATCACTGATAGCAAACCTGTGATTAACTAAATACTTAAAGTTCTTCTACTAAGCACATTGAAGCTGTGTGCTACTTGAGAGAATATGTGAATAAGTATACAGAGGGGATATAGGAAGAAATGAAGACATGGCTGGCGTGAGGTAGGAGGGATGCAGGGGGGATGATGGGAGGAAGGAAGAATAAGAAGAAGTGTAATAGGGTGGTCCCCAGGAAAAGGGAGTTTTCCAGGTTCCCTGCCTCACCCAAGGGAGGGTGGAGCTGAGCAGGAGAGACAAGATGTTGGAGAGAAGAAAAGGGGATAGAGAGAGAGAAGACTGGAGAAGGAAGGAAGAAGGAGGGAGAGCCAAAAGAGGCACAAGGAGCAGAAAGACATGTAATGTGATGTGGCAGAGGCAGAACCTATTTAGAGCTGGCAGGTTTGGGGTTTTTGGGGTGTCCCTCTCTCTGCCCTGTTACAGAAGGAAGGAAGGGATTTATTAGGATTACTAATCCTTGATTTTCTTGAGTCTTCAAGGAAATTCAACCCATGCTTTGCATTTTAAGTAGAGTTGAATACTTGAAAGGAAGCATAAAAGATGAATTAATTTAACTCTTCATTAAACAGTGTAAGGAAAGTTTGTGTTTTATTTTATTTTATTTTATTTTATTTTGTGTTGCACAACATAAGAATTTAATGGATTTTGCTTGAAAAAAGGCCTGAGCAGATTCTTGAAAGGACCAAAAGATAATTAAGGGAAACACTGAGCAAGAGAGGAAAGAGTGACCTTATAAGATGCTGATCATACCTGAACTATGAATGAAAATTATCAGGAAAAAATAGTTTTCACTTATGAAAAATAAAGAAATGCAATAAAAAATGATGATACTTAGAATTGCACGAGAGGGAAGTGATGTCAGGAAATAGTGAATCAAGCAAAAATAAATAATTTACCAATGTATTTTTATAATACTTTTTTTCTTATTAAGAAAAACTTCAAATTAAGAAATAACAGCCATCAAACACTTGGATATCAATTGCATACATTGTGATATCAAAATACAAAAGCATGGAGACGATACAATGATTATGGAAGAACACTCATTTAAAATACATTATTAAATGTAAAAAATGTATAGTACAGCACCATATATATATATATATATATATTCATATATATATTCACATATATATATTCATATATATATATTCATATATATATTCATATATATATATGAATATTTCATGACTACATTATTAAGAATAGAAAGGGGAAATCACTAAGTATATATCTGGGTGGATAGATGGTTTACTAGTGACTGCTATATCTGTTTTAATTTACATGGTTTGAAATTTTTCTATAATGACCAAATGCTATTTTATCTTATATAAAATAAAAGTGTTCCTTTATCTCCTCTTCAAGTGACTTTTGTTGTACTTCTTACAAAAGTCAAGTCTGAGCTTCTGTAAGCTGGTTCTGTAGGAGAGGAACATTGTAAAGACTTGTACAAATTCAACCGTCAAAAATCGGCTTCTAAACTACTTGTGGAAGGGTTCACTTAGTCATGCAATTACCCATCACAGGTCTAATTGCCCATTTGCATGCACAATTTAGAAAGGCACAGTTGAAATTTAGTCCCAGGCTCTCCAACACTAATTTTCTCCCTTGAAATTGACATTTCAAAGATCATCAGGTGGCTAAAACCCCAGATTTGTTATTTATTTCAACAAAAGGGAAGTTGTTTCCTTTACAAGTTGAAGGTTTGGTTTAAAAATTAAATTGAAAGATGAAAGGCAAAAGACAAGCATAGGAAGGAATGCACCTTCCTTCCACACAATCAAGAATAGAGTCTTGTTTTCCTTGAAGAGTTACAATGTGATGAGTTATCCAATTAGCAAGGCTGCCTCTACTTTTTTTTTTAATTTTAATTTTTTTTTAAGATTTAGTTATTCATGCATACAAGCTGGGGTACAGACCAGAGCTGGGGTACAGACCAGAGGCATGGGCCAGCGAGAGGGTTCACCAGAGACACAGTGGGGAGCAGAACAGGCAGATCAATGGAAATACACTGCTGAGGGGAGCAGCAGGTGAGGCAGGAGAGGTCTGCCACTCCATGTGGGAATCTCCCCGGCAGGCGTCAAACTTGTGTCGCTGCTGCCGACAGCTCCACAGTGCAGCGCCTAACTGCTGCACCACCAGGAAGGCCATGTCTCTTCATGAAGAGGAATAGATATGTACACGTCTTGCAGTATAGTTGTAAATACCTCTATCCTCCTTGGTAAAAGTGGGAGTAATAATACACATTAATTTGGGTAGTTTTGAGAATTAGAACAGATGATGCATATCCAACATTTACATAGCAGACCTACTTTCTATCCCCCTCTTCTCATATTCAGTACCAATGCCCTTCACTTTCACAGGCAATGATACATAGAATTGATTTATAGAATTAAAACGTGTTGAAACATAGTCCTTTCTTTTTTGCCTCAATTAGTTTTGTGGGTCTTAGTTACATAAATAGGAAACAGATGTATCTATAAATCTGAGAGTTAGGCTCCCTGAAATGTTTAATTGTACTTATTAATATCCGTATCAATGGGAAAGAAAAAGGTGAGGTCCCTACAGTCACGTGGTAATATAGAACAATCTTTTCTCTACCAGACAAATGAGAAACAAAACAAAACACCAAATGTGGAAAATGTGGAATCCTTGGGTGTGCACTGTACACTTGACTGACTCCTGTGTGAATTATGGGGGGTGAGGGCAAGGGCTGGTCTGGAAGATGCTTTGGACAGAAAAGCAAAGGACAGTTGTACAGTGCTGTGACAGGCTTGTGCACTCAGAGGCAAGGACATAGGTCCCTGAGGAACAGCTCTAGGTATGAAAGACACAGCTATATCAAGATGACCATACACAACTCTGAGAGGGTCAACTGAAGGGAGACAGAAACCGGGATGCAGCGATGTTCCATTGTTTTCTCCACTCCCACAGCTTTCCAGGTTAATGTAGTCCTTGGCTAGGGGAGAGACTTCAACTCTCCATCAAGAAGTTTTCAGTAATACAGGAGTTTAAGCATGTCAGAGGGATTAACAGCTGCATCTCAATCCTGTTGATACCTCAATATCTGCAGCATCATGAAGGAGGGAGGGAGGGAGGGAGGGAGGGAGGGAGGAAGGAAGGAAGGAAGGAAGGAAGGAAGAAAGGAAGGGGGATAAGGAGGGAAGGAGGTAAAGAAGGAGCTCATTTATTTTTGCAAATATAATAGCATACATTTATGTGTGTCTCTTGCTGACTTTTGGAGCCATGGCCCTTCCTTCAACAGAGATGGCTGCCTTCCCTGACATTGTCATGGTCTCTTTTATTTGTTCTTTCCCTGCTGCTTGATTTCTGCATATTCGAAGGCCTCCAAGGCTGGGTGGAGCATTATCCTAATTCCAATTCTGCCATCTCCTGTGTTATCAAGTCCACTGACTCCCAATGTCATCTTTAAAGTGATTAACACTGGGAGAAGGAGAAAGATCAGAACAGGCTGGGGAGAAAGCACAATAGCCTGTGGTGGAGGACTATGGGTACCTTGTTAGAGGGTGTGTTATGGAGACTATAGCCAGACGGTGAGATCCCATACCCCAAAATACTAGCAACGATGTAAACCTGAATATCAATGGTGCTACACTAAAATAAATAAATAAATAATAAAGTAAAAATAAAGTGGATAACACTAAGAACTTTGTGCTAGACACATTTTTCTAAAGCATTTCACATATAGCCACTTTTCAACTCTTTTAACATAAAATCAGAAACCATTTTATGAATGAAGGTGAGGCACAGAGGTTTAACTAAAATCCCAAGGTCTTATAGCTAGTACTCAACAGGGCTGGCCGTGGAACAAGGCTCTGCAGCTCCCTTGAGTCTGTTGTCCTAAGCACCACACTCAGCTAGAGGCAGGGAGCACAGTGCTTAGCCAGTTACCTCAGAAACTCTCTGTGGGAATATGAACTGAGAAGAGCTAGAGTCAATCATTGTTAGAAAGAGTCAGGCAGTAGAGACATAAAACTGCAGAGGGATCAAAGAACATTTTGTACAAAAGACACAACCAAGCAATACCTGAGAACCATAACGAGAATAGCAAGCAGTTGGTTGGCAGTTTGCAGAAGAAGAAAAGCCAAACAATGTCACCATTTCTGCAAAGGCCACAACAACTCCCCTGACCACTTACTTCTCGGCTCCAAACTGACAGTTGAAGAGTCCTTGAGGCTCTGTTCTAAGCCATTGGCCTAAATTTGAGTGCTCATGATATTTCTGTTGTTATTGTTACTGTTTCTGTTGTCCAGCTTTATAAAAAATTGCAAGTCCTTTAGGCTAACTAAGTGAATTTCTTCTCCTTGAAAACAAAATTGCTCAGTACAGGGAGTCATTCCCTTCACAGTTCCTATTTGAGGACCTTTTCTACTTTCAGCTATATGTCAATGACTTTTTGCAAAGGTGTCACTTGCTAATTATGGGCCAAGTTGCCATGGTTTAAACCAGGTCTTTGCCTTTGAAGAATTCCTGGGTTAGTAGAGTGAATGGGGGGAGAGAGGGCAGGGGTCTTAGGATTTCAAGGCCCAGTGACATCTGTAGTGATCACAAGAGAGAAAGAGTTTTGGTGTCTTGCACATGATCTTAACAATCAATGACTTGTGTATTCTTTCACAGTGTGATCATGCTTGTTTCACTATAAGAAATGTTTAATTCATGGCTTTGAGGACCACCTAATATAATGTAACGTACATTATTTTTATTTTTTTAAAGATTTATTTATTTATGCATACAAGTTGGGATGTAGGCCAGAGGTGTTGGGGTGGTGAGAGAATTCACCAGAGACTGAGTGGGGAGCAGAACAGGCAGATCAACTGAAGTACACTGCTGAGGGGAGCAGTGAGCGAGACAGGAGAGTTCTGCTGTGCCATGTGGGAAGCTCTCTGGCCAGGTATGGAACTTGTGCTGCAGTAGCTGGATAGCTGCATAGTGCTGCGCTTAACCCGTTGCGCCACCAGGAAGGCCCTACCTTAATTTTAAAGGCACAACATTAAGGTGTAAAAATCTTTCAAAAAAATGTATGCGGTTTTGAAGTAGTCATCCTAACACTGGGGAAAAAAAAAAAAAAACAAAAAACAGAAAAACTTTCAAAGTACAGAACTATAATAGAAGAAATCCAAATAATGACGATTGTTTTCTGGCATGAAGTACTGAGTTGGGCACCTCTCGAGGAAAGCTTTGGATTACATGAACCATAGCAGAATCTGCAAGATCACGATATTGATTATTTCTAGATTTGGCTTTAGACCAATGGCTTTCAAAGGCTTTGTCATTAATTCACAATAAGTAATAGATTTTACATCTCAACTTAGTGTATGCATCCACACACATAAAACCTAAACTTCATGAAATGATTGGCTGTCCTACTGCATATGAGACATTCTATTCCCCTCTAATTTTGTTTTTGAAGTTATGCTATTCAGAACTCACTAACTGAATCTATATCCAAAGAAGATGATTCACAATTTGAAAAACACTGCATTAGACAATCCCCCCTCATACTTCATACAAGGGAAACAATTTCATATATGGGAATACAGACATTAATCTCTGAGTCAGAGATTAATAAGTGACTTGCTAGGTAATTGTCCTTTGTGTTGATCTTTTTAAAAGCTATTTTTACTTCTATCATTCTTTCATTTCATGTTTATGATGTACTTTACCTTTATCAACCATTTTCCTTTCCTATCTTGATTTATTTTGTATACTTTGTTTTCTGTTTTCTGAAGTTGACTTCTAATTTACATTTATCTAATAATTTTATGAAAACATCTAAAAAAGCAGAACTATAAATTTTGCACTGAATATAGTTGCATTTGTATCCTAATTTTATAAATCAGATTATCATTTCTGTTAATTTCTAAATAGTTCATTTAAAATGAATATACATTTGGTGCATCAGACCTCTCCTGCCTCGCCCGCTGCTCCCCTCAGCAGTGTATTTCTGATCTGCCTGTTCTGCTCCCCACTCTGTCTCTGGTGAACCCTCTCGCCGCCCCGCGCCTCTGGCCTGTACCCCAGCTTGTATACATAAATAAATAAAATTCTTTAAAAAAATTAAAAAAAATAAAATGAATATAAATTTATCATTGATTTATATACTATATAAATTTCAGGAGTATAGCTTCATATCTTGTCAGTCTCCTATTATTCATTACTCCCATATCCCTTCCCCTTCCTCTCTGGTAATCACCACATTTTACATAATCTATTAGATACTTTTGTTGTGTTTCATTTTTATTAGTTTTATTTTCTTTATTTATATTTGATATATGAATGAAACCATCAGGTAGTTGTTCATTTTCTGACTTATACTACTTAGCATAACTACCTCAAAATCCATTCATGATAGCAGCAAAAAGCAAGACTTCGTCTTTTTTAATAACTGAGTAATATTCCTAAACATATATATGTATGAGATATATATATATATATATATATATATATATATCACAAAATTTTAATTCAGCTATAGTAGTTGGCCATTTGTTTTTTTCCCTTTCTCATCTATTATGAATAGTACTACTATGAATATTGGATGCAAATATCTGTTACAGTGTTCTTGTAACTTTGAAAATGCAGTGTATTTACTGGAAATAGTAAGAAAAATATGGCTAAATTTTCTCTGTTTCCTTTCCATAGGGAGATTTTCAGCAGAGTTAGGAAAGAAGAAGCAACAGTGCTAGAATGGTTAGTGAAAGGAAAGAATAACAATATTTTTCTCAAATCCTTGGCATAAGGTCCTCAGAAAGACACAAGATATTCACCGCAAATTTTTTTGAATAAAGATCTGCTTACAGAAATTGAAGGCAATGTTTTTACAGGGAGCTCTCTCCCTTACATGGTAGCAAAAGCAAGTCATCTTCTGAAACCCAGAGGGAAAGCAGGGCAATGAAAGGAGAACTGGATCATTCTGCACTGTGGCTCCAATATATTCAGAATAATAGGAGAAGCTTTGGTACCTTTCATTAGTTCTTTGTAGAAATATTTTTACGCACCTGATTCATGTCAAGTACTATGCTCAAAAGACCACAAAGAAAAAAAAAAAAAGGAAGAGGAAGGAGAGTATGAGAAAGTTCAATATGAGCACACAGGAAACTTCTTCCCAGACATCTCACAAACATATCAATGAACTTTCAGTGGGATTTGCAATGGTTGTATACAGGTTGGGGTAAGATAACATTTAATTACTACAGTTTATGTGTCCCTACATTGTATTGAAAGACTCTGAGGTTAACACCTATAACAAGTACTTGCTTGTTATTAACACTGGCCAATAATTGGGTAAAGGAGATAATTCTTCATTACTACTGTATACTGATTTATCCACTGCGTCTTCTCCAGTATACAGAAGATTTTACCACCTCCCAAATAACATATGTACCAAAATCATATGTTCCTCAGATATGTGTACACACAAAATTTCTTGTTTATTCAGTAAAATAGCTCTGTAGTAAGCTTTATCATTCTAGCTAAGGCAGAACAATCTGAGGCTGAAGACTGAGTTACAAAACTAGAAATGAATATTGCAAAACTAACTTAAGCTAGACTCCTTTCCAAGATTTATTCAGAAAATGGATAGTATGAGCTATAGCTCATCCAGCTGCAACAATTTAAATTGAGGTTAGGTTACTGACATTCATTGAGTAATAGAAAAAAAAAAAAACTTGCAATTTCTACCTGTTTCAGAGTAGCCTGCTATGAAATATATTTTTTGAGTATTTCACCACAATTTTGTAGAGGTATGAAAGGCATTATGATATGTAATTACCTTGAGTGAAGCATTGCACTGGACTCAAACAAATATGGAAGAAATACTAGTTTTATTGCAATTGTTCATTAGAATTAATGAACATTAACACTAACCATTAGTCAAATATATGTCATCTATGAGGTAAAATGTGTGTGTGTAAAAAATAAAAACAAAGTCAAAAACATGAGTGCCTCCCTGGTGGTGCAGGGCTTAAGTCTCAGCTCTATCAAACTATTGCCAGGCACTGCGTCATGAGTTCAATCCCTGGCCAGGGAGCTAACCAACATGGTGCAGCAGACCTCTCCTGTCTCACCCGCTGCCCTCTTCTGTAGTGTATTTCAGTAGATCCGCCTATTCTGCTCCCCGCTCTGTCTCTGGTGAACCCTCTCATCCCCGTACCTCTGGCTTACACCCCAGTTCTTGTATGCATAAATAAACAAAATAAATCTTTAATTTTTTTTTCTAAAAGGGATTTATATAGTTTAGACAGGTAGGTGAAATTTGTAATCCAGACAGAAAGGACTGTCTGTCATGTAAGATGTCTAATAGCATGTGGGAGCAAGGACACTGCATTTCTATTCCAATATAGGTCAGAGGTGGTGCTTCTTGTCCCCATGGTTTTTCTCTGGAGTTGCTTTCCCATCGGTAAAATAAAGGCATAGTCCAAGGATGTTATGATGTCCAGGATATTTTAAATAAAATAATTTATATTTAGTAGTAACTACTTTACCTGGATTGAGAAAGGACATTAAAAAGGAGGGGCTGATCATAAATGATTTAATTTGAAAATACTCATAACAAACAAAGCAGGGGGAAAAGCCATCTTTTAGGGAAAATATATTTACTACTTGCATATTCTACTAAAGCATGGTATTAGATTAGAAACAAAACATTTCCGGGTCCTCAGTATATGTGGAGAATGTTTTGGGAATGACAAAAGGTTGGCAGATTTCAGCAAAAAAAAAAAAAATGTTTTAGAGATTAGAATTCAAATTCTTACCTCTTTGTAAGCTATACTTTTAAATTTTCTAAAATTTGTGATTTTAGGGTTATTTTAAAATTGACTGCATATTACCATACATTTTTCTTTTATTTAACAGCAAACAATTAGTGATGCAATTTGCCCATATTTCAATTTTTACCTCTCATTCTGTAAAACTGACATGTCTTATTCAAGAGTTCAGATTTTTTAATGAACTCATATCTCAATCTTTATCTTGTGCACACTTTTGCAAATATGTCTTGATTGCCTATCAAACATGGGCATATTCTTATGAAAAAAATATCAGTTGTGTTGGTATCAGCAAGCAGTTGGTTAAATGAGTTATTCAGCACCCTTATATATTCAGTTTGTTTATATATATATCATCCATATATATTTAGATATTTTCTTTGGGAGCACAGATCTTGAAATTCCCATTTTTATCAGTGGATTAATTAAAACCACTACTAATAGTGCCACCTTGTGTCTGGAATTTGAAACCAAGAGTACATATTTATACATTATAGAATGTTTAAGCTAAAAATAAGTATATACATGCATACGTGCTCGCGCGCGCATGTGCGCGCGCACGTACGTATATTCCAAATTTATCTTTTCAGAGTTAAGCATCTGGAGGTCTAGGGAAATTAAGTGATTTGTTGAAAACCAGTTATTGGTGCAGCTGGGACTAAGACTTAAGATTCCTGATTATTGATTTGTCCCTTTTTTAATATACCCCATTCTTTCAAGAACTAAATTTTGATGGCAGATATAAGTAATCAATTTTAATTTTGTTAATTTCAGATATAGATATTATATAAATTAAACTTCAATTTATAGTAGCAATAGGATTCAGTTTTGATATTTAAATACTTTAAAATCCTAACAGTTAATGAAGATATACTGTAATAATGTAGATTTCTATTATTAATCCATGTCAGGGATGATTAACTTAAAGAATATTATTCTTTTGATTGTCTTTTAAACATTTTAATTTAGAAGTCACCCAAGATATCTTTTCTCACATTACCTAATTTATGTGGCATTAAAGCATGAATCCATATTAGTTTTCAGAAGTAATATTTAAAAGAAGATTGAGAGTAAATGACACAATAGTAGAGTAACAATGAATGCTAAATAACAGGTTTTTTTTTTTAAGATTTATTTTATTTTTGCATACCAGCTGGGGTACAGGCCTAGGTGTGAGGAAGTGAGAGACAGAGTAGGGAGTAGAATAGGCAGATCAACAAAAATACACTGCTGAGGGGAACAAGAGGTGGGACAAGAGAAGTCTGCTGCACCATGTGTGATTCTTCCCAGCCGGGCATCGAACTCGCCCCACAGCTGTCAATAGCTTGACAACGCTGCACTAACCCGTTGCACCAACAAAGAGGCCCCTAAATAACAGGTTTTATAGATCTTTCCTCTATATAGTAGAAAACTTGTATACCATGTACTTTCATAGACTATAATTGAGGTTTCCATTAAATGTTAAATCCCATCTTTCCACTAACAAATATATGATAAGCTCAGGACTGAGCTGCATATGACAAAATGTCAAAAAAAAGCAGTGTATGTGGTCTCCCACCTGCAAGTAGACAGTATTTTTTAGTTATCTTTCAAAACTAAGGATGATTTTAGGCCTCCCTGGTGGCACGGGGGTAAAAGAAACAGCACTATAAAGCTATGGCCAACCACCGCAATATGAGTTCAATCCCCAGCCAGGTAGCTGACCCACATGGTACAGCAGACCTCTCCTGTCTCACCTGAAGGTCCCCTCAGCAGTGTATTTCAGTAGATCTGCCTGTTCTGCTCCCCACTCGCTCTCTGGTGAATCCTCTCATTACTCACCTCTGTCCTACATTCCAATTCTTCTACACATAAATAAATAAATCTTTTCAAAAAAATAAAAATATGAAATTAGGGATAATACTAATCTCTAATCCAAAATTTACAATACTCCTTTTTTTTTTTTTTTTTTTTTTGGAGCTGAGGAAATTGAAAGCATGTGAAACAATGGGCAACAAAAAGAAAGTGAAGAGAATACTTCTTGACCATTATATGATATGCTGAGAGCATCACAAACACTCCGTCCAGTAAATTAAGAAAGGACTTTCGAGATTAACTAGTCCAGCTCCCACTGAGTCTTTTACAGTGCTAGTGCTATTTCCACTCCAAGTTATTCTTCTGCTTTATCATTCCCTTCCAGTGGAAAGAACACTATCTCTAAAAAAGCATATGGATTATATTTATATAAATATTCCCAGGTATTTAATTATTTTTGGAACAGTTGTAAATTAATTGGTATTCTTAATTTCCTCCTCTTCAGACTGATTGTTTGCATATAAGAAGGATACTAATTTTTGTGTATTGATTTTGTAATCTGCTACTTCACTGAACTGGTTTACTGTTTTAATTAGATTTTTTTGTGTGGATTTTTGGGGTTCTCTGCATATATTATGATATCATCTATAAATAATAGCATTACCTCTTATCCTATCGGGATTCATTTTATGTCTTTCTATTTCTTAATTGCCCTACCTAGGAGTCAGTACTATATGGAGAAGCATTGTTGAGAGTGGACATCTGTGTCTTCTTCCAGTTCTTAATGGAAAGGCTTTCAGTTTTTTACCATTGAGAATGATGTTAGCTGTGAGTTTTTCATATATGATTTTTATTGTGTTAAGATATGGTTCTTTGAACCCAAGTTTTTCAAGGGCTTTCATCATCAATGGATGTTGAACTTTATCAAATGTTTTCTCAGCATCTATTGATATGATCATATGGTTTTTATTTTTCTTTTGTTGATGCAGTGAATTACATTAATTGATTTTTGGATGTTGAACCATCCTCATGTCCCTGGAATAAATCACACTTGATCATAGTATATAATCCTTTTATGCATCGTTGGACTTGGTTTGGTAACAATTTATTGAGGGTTTTTGCACCTATGTTCATTCAGCAGTCTTTACTTTTCCAGTTTTGCTGGAAAAACTAGACTGCCACATGAAAAAGAATGAAAATGGATTACTATTTCACACCATACACAAAAATAAATTCAAAATGGATAAAAGACTTGGAGGTAAGACTAGAATCCATCAAATACATAGACAAAAATATAGGCAAAACGCTCCAGGGTATAAACCTCAGAAACATCTTTGAGGACTCATCTCCAGAAGCAATAAAAATAAAGGAGAATATAAATAGCTGGGACTAAATCAAACTAAAAAGCTTCTGTTCAAGAGAGACAGTAACCAAAGCAAAGAGACATCCTACTGAATTAGAGGAAATATTTGCACAACATACATCCGATAAGGAACTGATATCAAAGATCTACAAAGAGTTAACACAACTCAGCAAAAACAAAACAACCCATCCAATCAAGTAATGGACAGAAGATCTAAAAAGACACTTCTCCAATGAAGAAATGTAAATGGCCAAGAAACATATGAAAATATCTTCAACATCACTTATTATCAGGGAAATTCAAATCAATACCATAATGAGATGCCACCTCACACCTATAAGAATAGCCCATATTAAAATAAAACACAAAAACAGAAACTAGGGGCCTCCCCGGTGCCACAGCGGTTGGGCGCTGCGCTGTGGAGCTGTCAGCAGCGGCAGCGCGGGTTCGACGCCCGGCCAGGGAGAGTCCCACATGGCATGGCAGACCTCTTCTGCCTTGCCCCCTGCTCCCCTCAGCAGTGTATTTCTGATCTGCCTGTTCTGCTCCCCTCTCTATCTCTGATGAACCCTCTCGCTGCCCCGTGCTCTGGCCTGTACCCCAGCTTGTATGTATAAATAAAAAAAAAATACAGAAACTAGAAATACTGATGAGGATGTGGTGAAAAAAGGAACATTTTACACTGATGTTTGGAATTTAAACTGGTCTAACCACTATGGAAAGCTGTGTGGATTTTCCTTAAAACTCTAAAAATGGATTTACCATTTGACCAGAGATTCCACCCCTCGGAGTCCATCCAAAGGACATAAAAACACTTGTTAAAAAGGAAACATGAACCCTGATGTTTACTGCAGCACTATTTACAGTAGCTAATATATGGAAACAACTTAAAAGCCTTCAAAGAGATGAGTGGATCAAGAAGATGTGTTATATATACACAATGGAATACTGCTCAGCCATCAAAAAAAGATAAACTCATGCTATTTGCAGCAACACGGATGGAGTTGAAAGGTGTTATGCTAGCAAATATGTCAGAAGGAAAATAAATATCGGATGATTTCATTTATATGCAACACAGTATGCCAAAAAAAAAAGGATCTGTAAAAACACAAAACTTACAAGCTTTCATAGATCTGAGGAATACAGCAGGGGAGGAGGTGTCAAAACAGGGGAGGGAAGAGCAAAGGGACTGTGGTGATGAATCGCAGGTGCTGTGGTGGTAGAAAAACTTCAGGAACTACCCCTGAAGGGAGAAATAAAATATTGTCCAAAAAATCAAGAATTATGTAAGAAAATAAGCATAAAAATAATAAAATAAATAAATGTTATTCTATCTTATATATGTCATATATTGTATTCAATTTATGCATCAGATTATATTTTGCAGTTAATTAATTCACCTCATTTGAAGTGTATTTGATTGTTTACTACAAATTTATTATGATCTTACAGCAGGAGTTATGTTTCTGGTCATTTCAAATTCAGCTAATGAGACTTCCAACATTAAGATATAAAGATTTTCTAACACATCCAGTGGTTTGATGGAGTTTATCCCACAGAGCCAAAGCTATAGCAAAATAAAACCGAGGAACCATTTTCTTTAGGTATCACCATAATAGGTATGTACTCATGTCCTCTTAAACAATTTTTTGGTACTAGATTGTGCAAAAACACAACCTTGATAGCCCTACTATTAAATATTATTTATTTTTAATTGAGGTAATTTTGGAAAACCCCCATAAAGTGTAGCTACCTTAGGGTACCCACCACCAAATCACCCATAGCCTATCACCATAGTCCATTGTGCTTCCTTCCCTCTTTGTTTCTACTCTAGTCCCGCACCCTTTATTAAAAATAAATTTACATAAATTTGGCTGTGGCATCCTGATCACCATGACAGTAGTAAGACCAACACATGAGTGCCCTACACTAAGCTGTATAAAGGAGGAAGAGAAAAATTATAATAAAACATGGCAAGTGTGGAAGCAAAAGAAAAAAAAAGGGAATCTTGAAACTCACACCTAGCTTTTCAAGATGCTAGGTAAAGCCAATGTTGAACTCAAAAGGGAAATAAAAATAACAAATATATTGCCATGTCAAAATTACATGACCTAATGCATCAACAAAACTGGCACTTAGCTAAAAAAAAAAAAATGGACCAGTTTGCTTTCTCTCTGTCAGCTGCATAATTAGGGAGGATATTAAAGTTCCAAACTGCAATATAGAAAAAAAATGTAGATATAAATTCCAATGAACTGCAGAGGTTAGTTATTAATTTCTTTCCTAACATTGATATCTATATAAAGGTAAGAATTTTCTGAATTTTGAAAAAATTGGCTTTCTTTTTTTTTTTTTTTAAAGATTTATTTATTTATACATACAAGCTGGGGTACAGGCCAGAGGCATGGGGCGGCGAGAGGGTTCACCAGAGACGGAGTGGGGAGCAGAACAGGCAGATCAGAAATACACTGCTGAGGGGAGCAGCGGGTGAGGCAGGAGAGGTCTGCTGCACCATGTGGGATTCTCCCTGGCTGGGCATCGAACTCGCATCGCAAGCTGCCGACAGCTCCACAGCACAGCGCCCAAACGCTGCACCGCCAGGGAGGCCCAAAATTGGCTTTCTGAAGGTCGCAAAATTTTCAGTCATTGTTTAGACTTCTTTGCTGAACATTGTATTTTTGAAGAAAACACAGTTCACAAATTCAGATTAAATATATATATATATAATATATATATATATATATATATATATATATAAAGAGAGAGAGAGAGAGAGAGGGAGAGAGAGAGAGAGAGAGATTTTATATACCTGTATATTTAAACATGTATATTATAAAATATTTATTATATGTCTATATATATATATATATATATAGTATAATCTGCTAATATGACAACTTGTTTGGTAAAGAATGAAATGAAATCTGTGCCAAGAACAAAAGAGATTAGTTTAATGCTATCTCAGCACTGTTAACTAACATCTGGCATTTGTGAAATATTAAGGGAAGGATTTATCTGCTGACCTGAAAGAGAAATGAGAAAAGCTATGTACTGAGTGGAACTAAAATATTTGTCTCAGCTTAGAGATTTGACAAATTAACATGCTTAAGAACCAGTACTCAAATTAATTTTTAAAATTTGAAAAAAAATTCCAGAAATATGAAGTGAATAAAGGGAAAAGAAGTCTGAATTTCCCAGTATAACATGTGCAATGGGGTTAAGATAGAAAAGGACAAGCATGAAGACATCTTTCCCAATCTGCATTGGAGTTATTAGGTCAAATTAAAGCTCATTCTCTCTCTCTCTCTCTCTCTCTCTCTCTCTCTCTCTCTCTCTCTCTCTCTCTCTCTCTCTCTCTCCCCCTCTCTCTCTCCCTCTCCCTCCCTTTCTCTCTCCTCCACCTTCCTTCTCTCTCTGTCTCTCTCTCTCTCCCATTCCTGTAACTGGTTCTACACAATCCAATGTAGGTGGAAAATTAAAACTTAATCAGTTATTATTTTGGCAAACTGGGACATTTTAGCATCATCTCTAGATATTTGTGTCATGGAAATATGACCCAAACCCTGTTTTTGAGTATATACATGTAGATATCTATCTATCTATCTATCTATCTATCTATCTATCTATCTATCTATCTATAGAGAGAGAACTATCTACCTATCTCTATCTATCACTATCTATCTATCTATCTATCTATCTATCTATCTATCATCTATCTATCTATCATCTATATTAAATCTGCCCTTTTGGATATATTAAAAGCAAAAAAAAAAGCAATAATAAAAAAAAAGATAAGAATTAGGAAATGGTTGAAGAAAGGAAAGAGAGAGGAACAATGGAAAGAGGAAGGGAAAAAAGGTAAGTAAAGAGTGAGAAAAATGTATATAGATGTATAAAACATCACACAATTGATGTATTCACTCTCATATCTTCTATTACAACCTTCCCTCATTTAATACTAATACCACCAAAACCACTTTAAAATAGGTAAGTTAGCATTGTAGCATTGTCTTTATATAGAGATTTTTTTAAAATAAAGATTGCTTAGCAGAGTATACACGAAGTAATAATTTTTAAAAAGCCTTATAGAGTGTCTAGCAGTTGATACAAATTGTACATGCTGGGTTGCCTCAGGAGCTTAATGATCAAGTTTATTATATGGAACACTGGAAAACAGAAGCTGAAAATAAATTTGGCAGCAGAATAAAAATGAGAGAAAAAAGTCAAGTAAACCAGAATATCAGTGCAAAACTGATAAGACACTAAATGTGCAACACTACAGAGAACATCCACAAGAAATACTATTCAGCAATCAAAAAAGATAAACACATGCAATTCGCAGTAACATGGATGGAGCTAGAAGGGATCATGCTAAGCAAAATAAGTCAGAAAGAAAGAGAAAAATATTGAATGATTTAGCTTATAGCAGAAACCAAATGAGGGAGAGACATTTAGTGAGGGGGGGGGAGGATAAGGGCTCAAAATGGGGGAGAAAAGAGCACAAGGGACTCTGGTGATGGTTCAAGGGTGAATTGGTGGTGGGTAGCCTACAAGAAGTACACAATAATGCAAAAGACATAAATAATAATAATAAAAACTAAAAAAAAAAAAAAAGAAAATCCAGACATGTGTTGGAAGTTGTTGCTGCATAGCACAGTAAGTAGTTTGTTTTAAAAACCTTGATATAATCGTGTTGCATGTGTGGAAGTGCAGACATATCTATATAAAGTCATTTGGAAATTACTGAAGATCATATAAACAAAATAATTTAGAGAACTTTCAATCAAAAATATCTAAAATATGTATGGCAGTAGTGACATTAAAATAAACACATTAGTAGAATTTAGCATAAGTATATATTCGAAAAACCCTCATAGAAGTGTTTTTTTGTTATTTATTTACTTTTTATTTTATGAATGATGTATTGTCTGCTAATTATGAAATACCTATCCAGAGGTGACCGATGCTGGGTGAATTTACTGGGGAGGCCGAAAATGAATTGGTTCCCAATCTTGCGTTTGATGTGGAAATAGTGATGCATTTTACCCAGACACATAACATGATTATATTTGCATTTTTAAATGTTTTTCTCACTTGACTTTGTCCTGATTTATCTTAGAGAGAGTGAATCTTTGCATGACTGGGTGATTCCTCTCTTCTTTAGAGCTTGATACTAATAGAGGCAGACCAGGCATCCAGCTCAGATTATAGCTGCCTAGGCCTCTAGGCAGACTTCTGTGCCAAACCTCCTGAGGGCTAGGATTCTGGAGATGTGCCTACAAGAGGCCTGGATGGAACTTGAAGGAACATAGACAAGAAGAGTAATAAGGAGGCTGAAAATAAATGGCTAACTGGTGCATGAAAAAATGTTTGACATCCCTTATAATCAGAGAAATGCAAACCAAAACCAGAATACAACCTTACACCAGTGAGAATGGCACATATCAAAAAAACTAGCAACAACAAATGTTGGTGAGGATCTGGAGAAAAAGGAACACTCCTACACTGCTGGTGGGAATGCAAACTGCTCCAACCACTACGGAAAGCTATGTGGATCTTTGCTCAGACTACTAAAAATGGAGTTACCATATGACCCAGCAATTCCACTCCTAGGAATCTACCCAAACTATACAAAAACATTGTTCAAAAGGATATCTCTACCCCTATGTTTATTGCAGCACTATTTATAATAGGTAAGATATAGAAACAATCCAAATGCCAAAAATAGATGACTGGATCAAGAAGATGTGTTATCTATACACAATGGAATACTATTCAGCAATCAAAAAAGATAAACTCATGCCATTTGCAGCAACATGGTTGGAGCTAGTAAGGATCATGCTCAGAGAAATAAGTGAGAAGGAAAAAAATATATTGGATGGTTTCACTTATAGGAGGAATATAGGGTAAAATAGCAAGGGATCAGGAAAAATAATAACAATAAATTTTAAAAAAATTAACAGGCAACTATAAATCAGAGACATTCTGCAGAGGGCGGGTGGGATCAAAACAGGGGATGGAAGTACACAAGGGACTATAGTGATGGTGCACGGGTGAATCGGTGGTGGGAATTTTATGGGGACTACACCTGAGAGGAGAAAGCAAACATTGTACAAAAATGAACAAACATTGTACAAAAGTGAACAAAAATATATGTATAAATAAGTATATTATATAAAAATTAAGAAAAAGAAGGCTGGATGTAACAGGTGGTGAAAAACAATGTGTGCATGGGGCTTGAGATGACAGATCAGAGAAGTGATAGAGGCAGATGGGCAATTGTAACAGTATGAATTTGCATTATTTCTTTCACTAAAATGGTAGTAGCATCACTTATACATACCTCTAATCTTCCTAAGATGATTTTTACATTCTGTGTATAAGTCTTATTTTTTTTTATCTGTTATGTTCACCTCCTTGGTTAGATGGTGGATGTTTAATTTTTAATTGTTTGTTTTGATAGATAATGTTGCTAAAATAACTGAGATAATAAGAATGAGCAATATCAAGCCCTTGGTTTCTTGCTAGATATTTGTCTCAAGAAAATAAAATTTTAAATTTAAGCAAATGCATTAAAATGTTTAAGTCACTGATTATGACACAGGATGGAGATTTATGAAAGATAATTCAGACAAGCCATGTTCTTTGGATTTTGATTTATCTAGTTAACTGTAATAAAAAAATAGAAAGTTATCTAACAGCTTGCCAAACTGCCACTTCAATTTCTAAAATATATTTCAAGTTAATTCTTCAACATCTTTAAACTTTAGATACAAGAAATAACTATATGTGCCAGGCTGTATGAATTGAATTCCTTCTTGGTATAAATGATGTTATTGATCCCAAACCAATAATTGGGTAATTTAAATGTTTTGTTAAAATCATAGAGTGACACTGTGATCTGATTCAAAACAGGCATGTGCTTTCAGCATTAAGTATCTTTATCCAGTGCTTTACTGGAGAATTCAATATAATGTTATGTGTATTTCTTTAGCATGTGATGTACTTTGCTTCCAATATTCTTAATAGTTTAAAGACTTCACTTATTAAGACAATGTTTTATCTTTATTAAATTTTAAAATATACTGAGATTATGAATCTTTGCTCAAAATTTATTACACTCTTTTTATTTTTCCTACATTTATGTTAGCATGGAATATTTAATCTTATAATTGAAACTGAAACCTATCTTTACTATGTATTAAGATTTATTTCAAGTTTTATAGTATGAAAATGAAAATAGTTAAGGTAAGAGTTAGCTTTTAATTACCATGTTGTGAGAATTCATAATTACGCTGAGGGTTTGTGAAACTAAGATTTAAGAAATTAAGATATATAACCAACTGCACAGTTGGGAAGTGGTTGCTCTGAAATAGACCAAATAATAGCGAACCATGTCTAGTTAGATCAGTCTGAATACATTCGGGTCTTTGTTCCTGTGTCTCTGTATGGTCAATTTTCTCCAAATATCTCCTTGGCTTTCATCCTCACCTCCTTAGACTTCCCCTCAAATGTCTCTGATAACTCCCACTCCTATGCACTATATCCTCCCTTTCAGATTTATTTTAATTAAAGCCCTTATCACCATGTGATATGTCATATAAGATTCTTAGTAGTTATTTATTTGTAAGTATCTATTAATTTGTACCTATTTCCTATCAGGGTTTGACTTTGTTTTGCCCATGGGTTCCACATATAGTAGACAACCTAGAAATAATTGTTGAATGAATCAAATAAATAAAAATGTAGACCTGGAACCTATCAAACTTAAGTAACAGCCCTAGGTTTACCTCCAATTCATAAGCAATTATATAGAAGAATTATCTTACATAGGGATTTCCCAGTCAAAAGAAATTTTTAAGAATTTTTGAAGCTTGGAATTTTGAAGAGAAAGTATGGAATGGAAAACAAAAAATAAAGAGAATAAAGAGAAAAAGTAAAAGTGACAAGTGCCTACCATATATATAGCATAAAAAGGCAATAATATTAAGCAGTGATTCATAAGAAACCTGTAGAGTCCTCCAGAAGTAAATGACAATGGTGAACATTGTAGGGGTTAGACGACCATGAGGCATGAGCCCGATATAACCTCATTTGAACTGATGAGGTCAAAGGGTAAATTATATACACAATCAACTATATAGAAACAATAGAGACAAGAATGGAAATCAGTTATTATTTATTAACTACATAAGATTCTTGATTTCTCAAATACATCAAGATGAATACAAATGATTTTTATTTCCCCAGATATATAATGAACACTTCCTACAAACCAGGCAGTGCATTTGGCCTTGAGTATATGAAAATACATTAAAAAAAAAAACTCATTTGATAAGTTTAGGATCCCATTGGGATTGGAGATAATCTCTTGGAGATAAAATAAGTGTTAAAAAATAATCCATAAGGTATGTCCATTCATTAATGGCTTAGCCACAAAATCGCAAAACCAATGTTATTTATTCATTCATCTAAAGGTTCAGTTTGCACACACCACCAGTGAGTATGTACAGGAAATTTTTGCCATGAAAGATGTCCTAGTGAGACAATGAAGCTAGTATTATTATTCTTCAAAGTTCAAAACAATCAAAATATCTGTCTACTCTAGCAGATATGGTGATTGTAAGAGCTTTTTTTTTTTATATAATACAGAATAGTTTAGAGCATCATTTCCCAAAACATGGACTTTGTTTGTCTACGATAATAATGATACAGGATCTGGTTATAAAAATGTTAACACCTATCATTTCCTACTAACAACTGTGAAAACTCATCTTTATGACAACTGAATCCTTCTGATGGATTGATGATGGCTACATTTGTATAAAAGTAGCACATGAAAGAAAAGCAAGATAAGTTAGAGGAAAGGTAAAAATGAGGGAGAAAAAAGAGGAAGAATACACTCAGCTAAAAATTCTGAAGTATTTGACCATTAATTCAGAGTGTATATTGAACATGTTTACTGTAGATAATTCTGAGATATCTGAAAGGGAATATAACAGAATAAGTGCTTTCTCTTCTAAGAAAAGCTTGGGCTTTTTTTTTTTTTTTTTTAGTTAAGCTTTGTGCATCCGTCCTGATAGATGACCATTTAGCTTTCTTAAGATCTAGGTAATATTGTGAACAAATTATATACAAACTACCTATATATTATATAGGAAGATAGATATTTTACACACACACACACACAAAATGCAATTCTAATGATAATGCAATCTTTTTCTTGTGACTTCAAGCTCCACTCCATTATTTTCCCAACCCTAAACCAATTGAGTTCAGGATTTATAACCAAGTCCAAAGGATATATTTTTATCTTCAGGCAATGTTTTGTACTTAATGCCCATGTTCCCAAAAATTCATATGCTGACACTGTAACCACTAATATCATGTATTTGAAAACAGGAACTTTGTGAAATATCCTTAGATGGTGTCAGGAAGGTGAGGTACTCATGATAGGATTAGAGCCCTTACAAGAAGAGATACCAGAGTACTTGCTTTGCTATATTTCCCAAAGAGGTCATATAAGCACAAAGTAAGAAGAAGCCTGTCTACAAGTCAAAAAGAAGTTTCCTTAGAATAAAATGATCTTACTTTCACACTGATCTTGGATTTCTTAGGCTCTAGACCTGTGAGAAATAAATTTCTATTGTGTAAGCCATCAGTCTGTGGTATTTTAATATGTCAGCCTGACTGCTTAGGACAGACTAATTCAAGAAACATAGATTTATGCCATGAGATGGAGGGTCTTCTTACAAGCTACCTGGAAATTCTTATTAAGTATATATTGCAGAAATAAAAGTCTCTTTAACCAGAAGTTCTGAGAAAACTGGACAGCCACAAACAAAAGAATTAAACTAGATCACTATCTCATACCACATAGAAAAATTAACTCAAAATGGGTTGAAAACTTAGATTTAATTCCTGAAACCATAGAAGAGAAATGACAAAAAAACTCCAAACCATTGCATTGGGTATTGTCTATGAGACTTGACTTTACAGGAAGAGAAACAAAAGCAAAAATAAATTAATGGGGCTATATCACGCCAAGTAGTTTCTTTATAGTGAAAGTGATTATCATCAAAGCAAAAAAGACACCTTACTAAATAGCTGAAATGGGCTAATAGCTAAGATCTACAGAGAGCTCATACAGCTCAACAAAAAGAAAACAATAACTGAATTAAAATATGGACAAAGTGAAAAGACCATTATCTAAAGAAGACATATAGATGGCCAATAGGCCCAGGAAAAAATATTCAAAATCATTTATTACCAGGGAAATGTAAATCAAAACTACAACATATTTCTGTGTTGAATTCAACTAGCTAACTATGATTTACACAATGAAAATATGTGAAACCGTGAGAAGACAAATTTTGGGAAACGTGTAAGGAACTTTTTACACATACAGTTTTACAGTTTTAGGTACTATTGCCAGTAATCTGCTTGTTTGCTCAAAGGTCCAGCACCTTGTTTGAGGCCAGGAATGATTTCATAAAAACTATAAAATGCATATATCTGTTTAACTCCAGATTGAAGTTAAGGTTTGAGAAACAAGACACAATGGAGACTATCAATACACCAAACTGAGGAGTAACTGGAGCAGACCTTCTAGTGTTAACTGTTATAAAATGTGTAGCATTTTGTAAGCTTGATGTGGAGTACAAAAATAACTTGGTCTTTTCCTTCCAATAGAAATCCAATTCTTGGAGGATGAGAAAGATTGTACAACTTAGCTGTTCAAATCAGCCTATAATTGTTTTAGACTTCATTGCTGAATAAAGTTATTTTTTAAACCTTCAAAACACACACACACACACACACACACACACACACACACTGAGACTGTAAGACGTGCCCATATCAAAAAGACAGGAAACAACAAGTGCCGGAAAGAATGTGGAGGAAATAAAGAACCTTCACACAATGCTGATGTGATATAGACTGGTCAAACCCCCATAGAAAACAGTATGGAGATTTATCAAAATATTATAAGTAGAACTACTATATGATCTACCAATTCCACTCCTAGTTATCTACCCAAAGAATACAAAACACTAATTTGAAGAGATAGATGTAGTCCTATGTTTAGTGAAACACTCTATATAACAGCCTAGTTATGGAAGCAACCAAAGTGTTCAATGACAAATAATTATTATGTTTATTGAGCTTAAGTAGGTTTACATTTTTGCATCTGTCCCATGGGTTATAGGTTCAGACTTCTACCAATGTATGCTTCACAACCTGCTCATCAGGGATAGTTGTTTGAATAAAGACTTGATACACACCCACACCTACACATACAAATACACAGAATATAATTATACACAATTTTAAAAATTGTTTCCATTTGTGACAATATAGGTGGAACCAGAGGGAATTACACTAAATGGAATAAGTCAGAAGGAGAACACTAGATACCAGATGGTTTCCCTTAGCCATAGAATATAGAGAAACAACTCAAAGATTTAGATAATAGCAATCCAGAAAGAAATCCTAGAAATCTGACTATAAAACTGTGGCTACCAGAAGGGGAGGAAGTGATAGAGAAAAATGGATTATGGACTACCAAACAAAGAACAATGGTGGAGGATTATGTATGTGTTGGTGGTGGATCTAGTATGCTAACATATACCTGAGGCTTTGGAATCCTATACTTGTGAATCATGTATAGTGATGTAAACCAATGTCAACTTACTTTAGATAATATAAAGTACACTGAACTAAAATATATTTATAAAAAAATACTTTGGAGAACTGTTTTGCTTCTGTTCATTATTTTCTGCAATATGATATATATTTCCAGTTGCTTGATGAATTTTTTTTCAACCCGGGATCAAATGTCATTGCTCCTTCTAAGAATAAACAATTGAATTTTACAGATTTATTCTTCCATTATTTGATAGTATCTGTATCTCATTTGTTCTAACATTGTGAGTGTCATTTTAATGACAATCTCCCTTTCTGACTGTAATCTTCATGAGAAAAAGAGTCATGGATTTGACACTAGATATTCAATATGTGTTCAACAGAAAAAACAGGAACTATGAGTTCTACTTTCTTATCCCCAAGTGATAGTTTTCTAAAGTGAGAATTGGGAACTTTTGACAAGGATAATCCTAAAGTAACCAATTTAGTAAGAGGAGTGCATTCTCAGATGCACATTTCTAATTAAAAACTTTATATTCTTCCATATCTTGTTATATTTAACAAAAGCATAATGTGTTAAATGTTATAGTTCTACAATTTTATGTTTTTCTTCCTCCCACTAAATCAGCATAGTCACAAAAAATTTATCACGCTGTGAAGTTTAAATAAAAGCATCCCTAATTAACAGGATTTCCTGCTATGGTACCAGTGAAGAGACATAATTGGACATTAGATCTTTGTAAGGTCAAAGGTAGCCATTATCACCAATGTTACTATTATCAGAGCAACAAAGCTTTATACATCAGACACTGGATTAGTTTTGTTCTAACATATGATTTCATTAAACATGTCAGCATTGATATTACTATGTTACTTTTACCAGTGATTAAACTTTTGATTAGAGAATATAAGTTACTTGTCTAAAGTCTTAGGATTGATTAGGGGTAGGAGCAGTAATCAGATCCAAATCGGATTGCTGTCAAAGTTCTTTCTACTATCTGCTTTTCATGAAGGTGGCTATGCAGTCAACCCAACTTTAAGGACAGAAATACCTTCAGTGGTATTTCTTTGAAATTTTTAGTTTTTGTAAAACTAGGGTAGATTTGGAACAAATTAGAGGTGAAAGGAAAATCATGCCCTTTCCAGTTGGCAAAGTATTTAGTGTTATTTATTTATTTTTAACCAAATGGCCCTTGGAGCTTTTAGTACTTCTTCTCTGCAAAAATATATTTGCATATTCTATAGCTGAAAAAGGCAATTAGTAATTCATGAGTAATTTAGGAAATGCTGGCTATAAAGTTGTAGATATTTACATAGTTCCCATAAATTATAGTCAAAAACTATAATTTGTTCAATTGGAATTCTGCTAAACACTTGCATTTACATAGACTATCCAAATGCCAAGTGTTGACATGCATTTTTAAAACCAACATATTGGGGCTATTTCTTTATATAATTTAAATTACATTCATATTCTATTCAAGGAGCAATAAGGGTTGTTTTCTTCCATCAAGAAGAAAAATATAAAATTATTCATGCACAGTTAGAAGCAAGTACATGGAAGAAATAACTGCAAATCTACCAAACATGACAGCAACAAGAATGTTTAGTAAGTGTAAATAAAATGTTTGAGTAATATACACATGTGTGTGTATATATATGTGTGTATATACACACACACCTACATACTGCAAATGTCTGTTATGCATTGTACTCTTACAGAATAAGCTATTAGAATAAAATTAGAAAGAGAGATTGAAAAACTAAAGTGTGCGGTTGTCAAGGAAAGATGATTTTTCTGAACGGAAAAAGCAGTGGTATGAAGAGTTTTATGTTAGGGATCAAAGAATGTGCTTTGCATTGTTTCAGGAGATGTTCAAATAGAGATCTTTGAGTCATTAATTAAATATAGGACTCTGGAATGTAGGGTGTAGTTGCATTGTTGATATAAATGGGGAATCATTACCATTATCACAATATTTGAAACCATGAAGCAAAATAGAATGATGCTGGATTAGACTTCCTTGGGAATGATGGAGGTGGAGCAGATAATATACCCACGGATGATCCCAAGGTTTTCCAACAGTTAGATGTGGAATGAATAAGTAGCAACAACCAAGTATATAGCAATAGAGTTGTGAGTGAGGTAGGAAGTGAGGAAATGGGAATTGTTCTTCAGAGCTAAATGAAGAAATAATTGAAGGAAGAGGTCTTGGTCAATTACAAGAAACCTGCTAAAAGCAAAGTAAAATGAGGGCCAAAAGTTTTTCATTGCATTTAGTGAAGAAATAGGTCATTGATTTCATTGATAAGTTGAAAACAGTACTTTCATGGGTGTGAAAGTTGCACTAGAATAGAATCTGGCAAACCATGAAGAGAGGAATAGGAATCAGAAGGAGTTAGCTCTCCTGAGTAGTTTAGCTATAAAGTGAAGCAGAGAAGTGAGGACATAGAATGTGAATTTGAGGAGAGCTTTTTTTTTTCTTTTTTTCAAGATGGGAAACAACATTTGTGTGATTGTGTTGAAGGAATGACCATTTTTTCCATACTTGAGGGTTATTAATGACATTATTCAGGACATATATCCAATCATGCCAAATTCTTACACCATGATACATGACATATCAGGGATTTGTGCTGGCTCTCAGATCTATATTTGAAGGATGCCTTCTTCTGCATCCAAGTAGATGCCTGGGATCAAATTATCTTTGCCTTTGAATGACAGAATTCTGAGTCCAAAAGGACTGAAATTTTGCTGGATTGTGCTTCTGCAAGGGTTTTAGAATTTTCCAAATATTTTTACAAAAACACTGGCCAGAGACTTTAGGAAGGTCAAATGAAAACAGGTCATCCTTACAGTATGTGGACAACTTACTTAATTACCTGTACTGACTATAAATCCTGCCTGGAAAATACCATATTTTGAATTATTTAGCAGAATGTAGCTACAAGGTGTCACCTCAGAAACTTCTGATATGCAAACAAAAGGTATTATGTTTAGGATCTGGCTTTAAGAAAGGTAATTCAAGGCTTATGACTGAGAGAAAATAGGTGATTTCAACTCTAAAATCTCCAGTAATAAAGGAAATTGTGTGGCTTTGGGGGGATGACTGGATTTTGCAGAATTTGGATCACCAACTTTGGGCTAATAGCAAAATCCCTATTTGAAATCCTCTAAGGCCCAAGCTCAGAATCTTTGTTTAAGACATCTGACTACCAAGAAGCCTTTGATAAAATCAAATGTGGGTAGCTGTCAGCACAGCTGTTCATGCTGCTAGGCCCCGAAGCCTCTCCAAATCTATGTGCATGAGAGACGGAACGTCATCCAGGGGGTGCTAATCCAATTATGAGGACCAGAAATACATTCCAACACATACTTGTCCAAGAAAGTGGACCGCACCATTAAAAAATGTGTTCCATGTTGGAGGGCCGTAGCTACCATTTTTGACAGACACAAAGCAGAGAAGATTGCGTTGGGTCAGCCATCATTGTGCATGTGCCATGTCAGGTTTTGACTTTATTGGAGAAGGGTGGACCTTGTTTGACTGTTGGATACATGAGGCAATATCAAACACTATATTATTAGACAATCCCAATTACAATTAGTCACTAGCTCTTTAAAATTTAGTTATCTTGTTCCCAATAAATTCAGAGAACATTGAGGATGGAATCTTAATTCATAACTGCTTAGAGACCTCTGATATATAGGAAGCACTGTCATTGGAGGTAAATATTCAACCCTAGCATGCATATATATATTATATACAATATTATTAATAGTCCATGAGAACTTTAAAAGCAGAAACAGAAGATTTTCTCACTCTCTTCATGGACAGTGTTGGTTTGACCTCTGGTCCTTGCATTCCAATCTCTCTTCCCTCTTCATCATGTGTCTGGCCGTAGTGTGGCTTTGAAACGTTGCCTCTTCTGATGGCTACTGCCTCTGATCACAGTAACATTTACAGATCTGGAGCACCACTTCTGATCAGTGGTCCTTTTATCCTCAGCATGTGTGACTCTAAGTGGCTGGCTCCTGATTGGTGTTCTGGCAGCTGCTGTGTGTCCTGTCCCAGCTCACTTCTTCTGATTGGTAGGCTACCCTTTCTTTTTCCACTTGTGTGGCCGGCTGCAGGCTCACATTGGAAGACCAGCTGCTATCTTCCACATGTGGCTGAGCTCCCTATTGCCCTCCTGGCCTCTGCTCAGTGGACAGCCACGATCTCCCACATGCAGCTTTTGGCTTGAATTCAACATCACGGAATGGAGATGTCCTGTGCCAGCACTTTCTTTCTGTCATTGTGTCTACCAATTTTTGCCTCCCTGTAAATAAACCCTGTTTCAGTTGTTTCTCTCCATGTGTCTATTTTTGAGCCATGTACTGCAATCATAAGCACATGGATCAGACCACCAACCAGCTCATCCCTTTTTCCTCCCAGGGGTTGATCAATAGAAACGATCGAATAAAGAGAGTGCTATTAGCAACAGAAGGCAGTGGGGACACTTACTGAATTGAAGGCTAAGAATAGGTGAGAGGAGATCAGATTCAGCATACAGGCCGAGGAGATGTCTGAGGGATAAGCATGGACTATTTACTAATAAAAAATAAATTTCCAGCTTGATTTCATGATAATAAGTTTGTGTATGATTTCTGAGAACTTCTTGTGTTATATAGCCCAGTGTTCTTATTGCAATGCTAAAAAGTAAACACACTTGGAAATATAAGAACAAAGAAGAGGAAAATTAAATCACCAGCAAAATAGAACAGGATGAATAAAGACCTCCTCTATACAGATGATTATCTGAAATTTTGAAGGATCATCTAATACCAAGACAAAGTGTGAAGAGTGCTTAGAGATAGACAGTTCAGAAAGAGGAAGCAACACAAAGGTGAGAAATAGCTTGAGGGCATAGACCAAGGGATCTGAAGGCTGCTGGATGCCACTTCTTCTTGTATATTAATTAGTATAATTATAATTACTGTTGCACACTCCCAGTCTCCCATGTAAAGACAATACCAACTGTGACTCTATTATAAATACATGTGTGAACTGTGAATTAATATTCACATTCCATTAACTTATCATATATTACAGCCAACAACCTATACCATCAACCATAAAGTATGTTTGGAAAAAAAGACCCTCTTTTAATTTAAAAATAATTCTTACGTGTGTAATTTTAAGAATATTTCAATGTCTATCACTGGTCCTCTTTATGAAATAATTTTTATTTTAGTGACTCCAGATAGGATCTATTCAGTTTGACACACATTTTAGCTGTTAAATGTTATTTTTCTATTAAAATTCATAAAGTCAAGGCAAACTTCAATTCAATACAAGTTAAATGCCTTACCTCCCACCTGTCATCTGCACAAAGCATATAATTTCCCTAAAATTATGCAAAAATTAGCTAATTAAGATTTAATTTGCTAATCCTTGCTCAGTTAAACTAGTGACATATGCAAATTGCATGCTGAGCCCTTTAAAATTTTGAAGCAAATGATAAACAAAATTTCTTTTGAATTTAAAAAAATTGTAAAGAATCTGGTGATTGACACAACATGGAAGTAGACAGTTGAATAAATACTATATATTTATTAGAAGTGAAAATTGGCATGCTAATAATAATGTCTCAAGGACCATAAAGTCATTATACGTAGAGGAAATTCAGTGTGGACCTCTAAAATGACAATATATTCCATTTATTATTTATAAAATTATAGGAATTTTATAGATTTCTAAAATATTGATTCACTGCTATTCATCTTTGGGGAAAACATCCTGTTCAATGAGAAACAGAAGAATATCTACTATATTTTGGAGGTAAATACTTGAAATTACTTAACATTAATTTTTCATAAGAAAGGATCAGAAAATATCAACATCATTCTCCTAGTCAATATGGTTTTGGAATGTTTTCAAAACCCAAATTACTCTAGCTGTTTTATTGAATTATTCAGTGCTAAGGAAGCTGTGTTGGTGTTGTGTAGAAATGGGTTGACCAGGGGAAAGATACATTGCTTGTGTGTTAAAGATAAACCATGTATGTGTTTATATAAATATAATGAGAGATGATTTTACAAATAATTAAACACACAGGAGGTTTAAAGAGATCCATGTTAAATACAACTTAAAAATCTTTGAAAAGTAACATGTTGATAAATACTATCCCTGCTTATATTACAAGGTTATTGTTTTAAATGGCTGAATGTTATATTTAATGATTGCCAAGTGATATGAAAAGTCTCATTTATAGGAAAAATGCTCTACTAGGTGTTTTACACATAGTGTTTATGAAACTTTTTTTTCCAGAATTCCCTGGTGTCAGGAGTAGAACATTTTATTTTACATTGTAGTGCACTGTGGATACTTGTTCAATATCCCCTCCCCCTAACTACCCTCACAAATTGTGATTCTTTCCTTTTGATCTCTCAACTGTAAGGTAAAAATAATTTGTTTTAGTGACAATTTGTTATAGCAGCAATAGGAAGTTAATAAGCTAATGTTAAGCTACAGTTGTCTTGGAAAGCTGTATGCCTTGCTCTAGGGATGTCTGGATGTTTGGTATAGACTGCTGACTAAAGAAAGGGCAACTAGAGGGCCTCCCTGGTGGTGCAGCCAGTTAAGCGCAGCGCTGAGGAGCTGTCAGCATCTGCTGTGTAAGTTCAGTGCCCAGTTGGGGTTGGGGAGATTCCCACATGGCACAAAAGACCTCTCCTGCCTCACGATTTGCTCCCCTCAGCAGTGTATTTCGGTCCATCTTCCTGTTCTGCACCCCACTCTGTCTCTGGTGAACCCTCTCACTGCCCCATACCTCTGTCCTATACCCCAGCTTGTATGCAAAAATAAATCTTAAAAAAAAAAAGTCAACTAGAACAACCACATGCTAGTTAAAATTTGAAACTCCCCTGGGTTGCCAGGATTAGTTTACTGATGGCTTCATTTGGCACAACTGATTAAATAGTCTGGTTTGACTATTTGGCCAGATAGGGTTAAAAGAGATCCTATGGGAAATTCTATCTTTAGTTTTCCTGAAGTCAAACAATTTTTGGTGGTTCATTTTGGACACAAAGGATTTCCATTTGTCAATAAGCTTCGTTGGGAGCTTAAATCTGGATGTATTTATCAGTGATGCCTATTTGAATTATCTTTTTCTTAACGATACATACATTTTTGAAATAATGGTCTCATAGGTGTATGCTTGGTAGAGTCTTGTAATTTCTTTCAAATTGATAACCTGATAACTTTTTGCACCATAAATGTTTTGAATGTCCCTGCATTCAAAATTAAGTTCTAGAAGTTGTGCCAGGTCCTTAAAATATTTCTAAGAAATGTGTTATTTGATATCTTATGATTTACACTCAGGCATGTAGTTCTCTTTGCAATGTAATTTCTTAAATGCTTACATCTCCTAGAAGAGTACAATGAATGCACTGTACACTAAATTTTGTGTTAGGTGACCTACAAATGAAGTGATCTAATCAAGCCTGCAAACAAACAAACACATAGACACTCTACATAATCTCGCAAAATAAGATGTTTAACATAATTTGCATCATTGACACATATTTTGCAAATATCCTTTCTTTTAAATGTTTACAGGATTGCTTCAGAGAACCCTCAAAACAAATGCCAATGTGGCAGATTAGCAAACATGCAAGAGCCCACTTGCTATGAAGTGCATCTCATGTTATAGCAGCAGAGGGTAATCAACCAGAAATTAATCCTTTTCATGTTGTGACCCATATAACTGTGAGGCGAAATGTGATCTTGACATTGGGAATTAGATTTGCTTGCAATCAGGCAGGAGTAATGCTATTCAAGTGACACCATTTTGTGAGGTTTCAATTAGTTCACACAATAGGGGGCTTTATGATGACAGGCTCACGAGTCAAGCCAATATCAAGGGGTTATCAAAATAGAGTTGCTTCAATGAATCAATCAACTACTCTCTTATTGCTCATCACTGAGTTTAAATGTAGCTCTCAAGAGTTGATTAATATGGAGTCTCGTAGAGGTTTAGGTCTCAGATGTTGAAGCCTGGTGATCTTTTATTTTATTATTTTTTAAAGCTTTCTCCTGTAACATTGGCTAATTTTATCATGGTATAATGATCAAGGTGTAAAGAATCCTTGCAGGATTAATGATCAGAGGCTGGGAGTTAATGCACAAGAAGAAGTTGCTAGTTATTAGTCCTCCATGATCACTCATTCTTTAAAAAACATGCCTGAAGTCTTACTACTTTTCTGAATTAAGCAGATGGCAAAACACACTGAACAAAAACCCCCACCTCAAATTAATTTAGAAACTTTCTCCAACATTGAATAACAACTTCAATTAAACTAATTATTAAGTAACATATGCCAATAATATTGTCATTCATTAATCCACTCACAAAGTATACATTTAACTCTTTGTTTTACGACAGGAATTGTGTTCATTGATATTAATACAAATGGGTAATAATTCTAGCATTTATGAAGCTTCTATGTAACAGTATCAAGAGTACATCACAGGGTAAAATGTAGAATTTTTCCTAGAATTTGAATTGCCTTTTTGCTGAATTCTCCTTATTTATAAAAATAAAGTTCTCATATTTACTTATATGTATGTACATAAAACATGATTTATAGTAAAAGACAAATGAAAGAATAATAAGGCAAAGATAATTAAATTATGATGATACAACCCATAATAGAATATTACACAGCTATTACAAATATCATTACTCAAGAGTATTATTATCATGAGATATTAATGTTTAATTTAGAAGAATATCAAAGGAAATATGAATCATGAATAAGATCATGATGGAAAACAGATGCCTATAAAAGAAAGCAACAGCAACAAATTCCAGGGTGTTATGATTTAAATAAGTAATTTGTCAGTGGTATACAAATCTTTAAATATTTTTGTATCACTGGATCCTGTAATTTTATTTCAACAGAACATTATCGGTAATTTTAAAAATCAGGAAAATCTCAAAGTAATGGAGTAATGGGCAAACGCTTATGTAGATATTCAAAGCAACTAATGAGTAATTTCAAAGCTAGGAGAATTACTAATAGTTTAATCATAAGTAAAGTCACACGAATGTTTTTAAACATGTAAATGTACTTGTGTTTCAGGAGTATGACTTTGAAACTGTTACTAAAGATTCAAACATGACTTGCTATCTGTGGAATCAAAATGCATATTATATTAGTATCTAGGAAAACAATGAGATCTTCACTTAGACACACAGGCTCAAGGAAAACTCTCCATTTTAAAGTTCTTTACAGGTAAGAAGAAGATGGTTTAATCTTAGCCAAAGAAATTTTAAAAAGCTAGACAAGAAATTTACCATTTTTCAACATTAGGTCGAAACTTCCAGTGTAGATCAGGATCTGAAGCTACAAATACAGTTAGAACTTAAAGAAAAATCCCTCTTTATCTGGAAGTCTTTGCCATAGACTAAATATGAATTGATGTATCTTCACAAAGGTTTCTACAGGAATTTACTAAGAGTTCCAGTTAAAATCTCTTCTTGTTATGCAAACCTCTACCTGTTAAGGAGTCTGAACATCAAATAAGATAGGACAATTTCTTTTAAATCAATAAGCACTAATTAAAAAAAAAAAAGAAAATTAAGCCTATACATTAAATATTTGAAATTTAAAAAGAAATAGATTGATATTTTGCATTCTTAATGTTTATGATAATTTGGCCTATTAGAGAAAACTTTAGGCCTCCAAAACTAAGTTATCATATAAAATTAATTTTGATGGAGATCAACATTGAAGCACTTAAAATAACTTGAGAAGCCTCAGATCTATGGATTTAACATGCTACACTTAAGTATTTTGAAAGGTATTTTTTAATTAAGTTGGTAAACTGAAGTATTTAAAAAGGGAAATCAAGTATAAGTTTTATAATTTCAAAGTAAAAGAACTGAAGGAGATTAAGAAATTATGTAATGTAGATCAAAATTAGCAAACACATCCTCAACTGAATTTAACATATTCCAGGTTGTAAATTTGTTAGAGCTTGGCAAAATTAAATTAAAATTAGATGGAGATTTAGGTTTCTAATTATAATGTTCATAGCAATCAATAATTAAGAAATGCATTTCTGAATGATTATCTTTTCCAGTGCACTGAAACTGCTATTTAGAATATATATCTGTTAACATTAATAACATAGGATGCATATAAGTAATACATCTGAAAGGAAATATATCAGAATGTTTACAGTATTAATCTATATTTTATGGGAATCATATTTTTATATTTTCTCATTTTCCTATAGTCACATATATCAATTTATACTAAAATATGCAATATTAATCTTTTTATAAAGTTACATTATGATTTATCTTTGTCCTCAAGTAAGCATAGCATCTGATCTCTACAAAAATTTCCTTTTAATTAAAATGTAAACTGTATTTTGTATTTAAAAATTAAATTATATTTTGAAATTAAGTTGTATTCTGATTCAAATATACTGAAATTGAATATTTTCCTGAAGATAATATCCAAATGTGCTGTGATTCAAATAAATTTACTTGAAGATATACTGCCTTTTATTCATAGTTTTGTTGGTCACTTCAACAGAAAACATTAAGTGTTCACAGGACACAGGACCTAACCTGGATTCAAAAAACTTAATCAGGGCCTCCCTGGTGATGCAAGGGGTTAAGTCACAGCACTATGAAGCTGCCCACAGCCACTGCAGCGTGAGTTAGATCCACAGCCGGGGAGCTTCCCACTTGGGGCATCAGACCTCTCCTGGATTGCCCACTGCTCCCCTCAGAAGTGCATTTCAGTCAATCTGCCTGTTCTGCTCCCCACTTTGTCTCTGGTGAATCCTCTCACCCCCCACACTTATGGAGTACACCCCAGCTTATATGCGTAAGTAAATAAATCTTTAAAAAAACAAACCTTAATCACAGTTTACGATTCTGCAACTACTTTACAGTTTGACTGCAATGTGACTCAAGACAAATGACCAAGCTCACTTTGCCTCACCATGAGGCAAAATGGGGGTAAGGTCATTACTTCACAGGATTATAATGAACATTTAAGTAAGTAAAAATGAATATAAAATGTTACACCAGTGGAGGTTTTTTTGCTTATAGAGAGTCTTCATAGAGGAATATCATGATAGGAACACCTTTCTCATTTTCATGAAATAATATTTAGAGAAGCAAAGAATGCATGAAAAAAATTAAAAAATAAATAAAATTAGAAATGATTATGTAGCAAAATAGAGAGAATACAAACATACTGATTTTGAGGAAAAGAATGATTCTACTGTTTAATATATCATAGGCTATTTTATCATATGTATATGTATCATATGTGGTACATATAAAATTTAAAATTAACAGTACGAGAAGGATCATTATATTTGCATGATTTATGTGTGTGTATGTGTGTGTGTGTGTGTTTGTACACACACAAATATATACACACACATTCAAATTCCATTGACAAATCAATGGAGTTTGAATATGGCTCAGGGTGGTTTTAGAAAACTTCACTAAAGTGATGTGTGTTTGTTCAGGGTTTTAAAGTAAGAGCAGAAGTGTATCAGACAGAAAAGAGGACAAAAGGTTATTTCTGGTAAAGGGAACAAAAACTTATAAAAGCAGACAATGTTGCATTCACGGATGGTTGTAATACATTTCTGCACTACCGGATGCTGGGCAAAGTTCAATCACATGATCTGAAGTTTTGGAGGGTAGATTTCAGGGAACATGGGGAGGAATTGGACTAGTGTTGTGTGCCTTGCTAACTCAACCTTATTTTTTTTCAATAGTCGTGATCAATATGTTTGTGCATTGAAATGCTAATTAAAAACAATATACATATGCAGGAATGTTCTGAAGGTTATGTTAGTTTTCTTGCAAATATTTTTCACTTGAAGGAAAAAATATTTTAAGTACAATACTTACAAATAGTTAGGAACTCAATAATAAAAGCACTCTAAGAGATAGTAAACTTTCCTTTCTCAAAAACTGATTGCTACCTACTCCTAGATAGGAAATCCCCACGTTAGACTGCTTTGTTTTTCTTTATAGTGCTTTGCTTGTTTTTCCATCAGTATTTTCCTTAGCACCTTATAGTATACTCAGAACTGTCTAATAGTGCTTAGAATTCACGGAGATCAATTAGAAGAAATAGAACCATCGTTCTTGTCAGATACATAATTGTACTGACACTTAAAATCACTCACTAAGTCATCTAAAAAAATCCCCCAAACTAACCTTTGGGAGGAAGTTAACCATGATTTGCTGTTTTTAATTCTATTGCCAATAGCAGCAATTCCATTTCTTTTTGCATAATGAAATAATTATATGTTCACATATAGGTTCTTATATATTTCCTTAGGAATGTCAACAGAAGGAAAATAAGTGCTAATTATTACACTAAGATTTTAAAATATAAATGTTTCAGGAGTATTAAGTTGTGTCAAATAAAAATTTCACCTCAAAGGAAAAAGATAGTTTGGGGAAGTAGTAGGAAGACAGACACTTCATGTAATTAACAGTTTCAATGTAGTTTTTAGAGGGCCAAAGTCCAGGTGATATTTTGTATGTGTATTTGGTTTTTGCTTCTAAGTTTATTTATTTATTTATTTATTTGAAGATTCACTTATTTATGTATACAAGAACTGGGGTGTAGGCCAGAAGTATGGGCGGGGGTGAGAGGATTCGCCACAGACAGAGGGGGAAGCAGAACAGGAGAATCTACTGAAGTACACTGCTGAAGGGAGCAGCAGGCGAGGCAGGAGAGGTCTGCTGCGCCATGTGGGAATCTCCATGGCCGGGGATCCAACTTGTGCTGCAGTGGCTGTGGATAGCTTCACAGGGTTGAGACTTAACCCATTGCACCACCAGGGAGTCCCTGTTTCTATGTCTATTGAAATAGAACCCACATAACATATAAATCACCAACTTGAAATATACAACTCAATATTTTCTGTAATATTCACCATGCTGTGGAAACATCACCAAAGCTATTTTTATATTATCTGTTTTGAGGTAACATTGGTTTACATCACTGATATGATTCAAGGAACTGGATCACACACCCACAGATGTACATCGCCACACCTCACCCACCACCAAAGCCCCCTTCCCCTTTATCATATACCTTTGGAAGCCCTCCCCACCTTACTTCCAATCCCACTTTCCTCCTCTAGTAGTCTTAAATTTTCAATCGTATTTCTAGAGTGAATTTTGGTTTAGTTTTGCCTGACCCTTTGTTTTGTTTCTCTGTACTCCACATATGAATGAAATCATTCAGTATTTGTCTTGATCCCTTCGGTTTATTTCATTTAGCTCAGTTCCCTCCAGTTCTTCCATGTTGCTACAAATGGTTAGGCTGTGTGCACATGTGTGTCTGTGTGTGTTTGTGTGTGTAGCTGATTAATATTCTATCATCTGTATATACCAGTTATTAATTCACTCCTCTGTCATTGGGCACTCAGGCTGTTTCCTTAACTTGGCTATTGTTACTAATGCAACAATGAACAGGAGTGTATATATACCCTTTTGAATTTTGAATATATATATGTTTATCTATGAATGACTGAGGTATATATATCAGTCATTCTCAAGGGAGTGAAGTGGTATCTCAGTGTCGCTTTGACTTACATTTCCCTCATGATAAATAATCTTGAACTTTATTTCATGTGTTAGTTTTAAAACATGTTTGTTCCCCCTAAAAGAAATGCATATACTTTAGTAGTCACTCCTCATTTCTCCCAAAGTTAAGCAATTTCTGATCTCCATTTTGTAGATTGTTAGGGTTGATAAGTGTAAAACAATGTTAATCTATGTAAAAATTCTGAAATATAAGATCAATTTCATTATTTTTCAAAAGTAAATCAGGGATCTCTGTACCAGTCTTTGGTAAGGAAAAAAAGACTGTTCTCTACTCACTGAAAGAGCTTTGGCACCCTTGTTGAAAAAACGTTGACCAAAGATATATGATTTTGTCTCTGACCTCTGAATTTATAGTTGTCAAAATATATATCTATTTTTATGATAGTATCACACCATCATTGTTATTGAAGCTTTGTAATAAGTGTTAATATAAAAACTTGTACATTCTCCAATTTTGTTGTGCTTTGTCAAGAATGTTTTGGCTATTCTGGATCCCTTCTATTTCCATATAATCTTTAGGGTTATTTTCAGTGTCTGCCAAAGAAAATCAGCTGAGACTCAAATAGAGATTGTATTGAAAGTATTATTTAACTTGGTTAATATGGTCTCCTTAAAAATATTAAAACTTCCAATCAATGAACCTGGGGTATATTTCCATTTATTTCAGTCTTTACTCTATCTAAATTTGTTGCAGTTTTAAATGTAAAACTCTTCCTTTAAAAATTTAGAACTAAATATATATTTTTAAATTTGATGCTATTATAAAAGGAATTATTTTCTTAATCCCATTTTCAGAATTTTCACTGCCAATGTACAGAAATATAATTAATTTTTTTTCTTTTCATCTTGCATTCTGTTGCCGCTAAAATTGCCTATCCATTTCAATCATTTCTACTTGCTACTTAGCATTCTCTTTATTCAAAATCATGTCACCTTTAAATAGAGTAACTTTATTCTTCTGTTTCAATCTAGGTTTTCTTTTCTTACTTAATTGTCCTGATTTGAACCTCCATTGAAATGGGCAATATGAACAAGAATAGTGAATAAAATAAAATTTTAATTTTATTCCTAACATCAGGGGAATAAACATTTAGTATTTTACTTAAGTGGCATATTAGACTTAGTTTCTGTAGATGCCTCTTATCAAGCTGAAGAAAAGGCCTCCTAATCTTAGTTTGTTGAGCATTTTTTTAAAGATTTTATTTATTTATGCATACAAGAACTGGGTTGTAGACCAGAGGTGTGGGGGACTGGGGAGAGGATTCACCAGAGCAGAGTTGGACACAGAATAGGTGGATCTACTGAAGAACACTGCCAAGGAGAGCAGCGGGTGAGACAAAGAGAGGTCTGATGCCTCCATGTGAAAGCTCCCTGGCCAGAATGGAACTGGTGTTGCAGTGGCTACAGATAGTGTCATAGTGCTGAGACTTAACCCGCTGCACCACCAGGGAGGCCCTGTTGAGTATTTTTAACTTAAAATAGTATTAAATTAAGTGAAATGCTTTATTATGTGAAGAAAATAGTATGATTTTAATCATTTCTCTACTTATATTTACCTCAATTGATTTATATGTTAAGGAAACCTTGCATTTTAAAGTTATGATAATTATTTTATATCACTGGTTCAATTTCCTAGCATTTTACTGATGACTTTTTTTGTGTGTCTATATTAATAAAGGGATATTAATAAGTATTTTTATTTTTTGTGTTTGTTATCTCTGTGTGGTTTCTTTCTTTTATGCGGGGGCAGTCTAACTAAAGGTTTGTCATTTTCAACAAGCCAAATCTTGTTTTAATTTTATTACTATATTTCTTTATTCCATTTCATTTATTACCACTTGAATATTCATTATGTCTTTCCTTCTTCTTGCACTCCATTTAGTTTGCCTTTGCTATTCCAGTGTCTTAGGGGGAAATTAAGTTACTCATTTGAAATCTTTCTTAAGTACTCATAGCTATAAATTTGTCCCTGATCATTGCATTAGCTGCATGCCATATATTTTGTTATTTTGTGATTTCATTTCCATCCACTTAAAAATATTTTTTAACATTTCTTAAAATGCATTATTGATTCATTTTTTGTGTTTTTTTATGTATTTGTGGATTTCACAAAGTTCTCATTGTAATTGATTTCTCATTACATTCAATTTTGGTAAAGAATATTTGAATGATTTTATTTATTTTGAATTTATTGACAGTTCTTTATGTTCTGACATATGGAACATGTTCCACAAGCACTAGGGGGAAAAGTCTGTATTCCACTGTCTTTAGACAGAGGGTGTAATAAATGTATATTGGGTCTAGTTGATTTATATTGGTTTTAAGTTTGTATTTCCCTTTAGATCTTGTAACTTGCTTTTCCATCAATTATTAAAAGTGAGATATGCATAGAATTTCCATGACTTAGTGCTTTTTCATTTGCATTTCTTTAGAACAAATTCCAGAAAATGTAAGTGAATGTTTTGTTTTGTTTTTCATTTATAATTTTCACTATTTCAAATTTTGTTTTTATGGAAATAGAGTTGCTCAACTTTTTAACCCCATCATTCTGGAAGTCTCACTTCTCTTTAATGATTTATTTTTAAGAGAACCAGTTCATATTTATGTATCTCTTGGCATATTAATAATGGAAATGATTTGGTCCCTAGAAATACATTTTATCAAGTTTGAGAGACAGGGATGATATTTATTTATTATAATGTAATAGATGTTTAGTAACTTACATACAAACTATAATATTTAAACCCTGAAACTATGTTTATTTCACTGCACCCTCACTTTCTTTATCAGTCATTGAGCTCTAAATGATGGATGTCACCCACACAAAACAGTTAGCATAGTCATTGCTTAAATAATTTGTTAGGCACTATGTTTAATTTAACGCTTCTTATTGTATTAAAAAGGGTTTTATTCATCACTTTGGCCATCACACCACACATTAATAACTGAGCATTACAAATTATCTTGCCAAGATTGCCTACAGTCTCAAAATTCTTCTCAACTTAGTTATTCAGCTGTCTTCTTCTCATAAATACTATACTTTTGTTTAGAGATTTTATCAGACCTAACCGACAACAGAGATGGCCAAAGTGAATACTGCTTATGCATGACTGACTGTTGACTTGATTTTCCAAGTTATATCTATATGCTGGAACTTTTATTACAACATTGTACCACATTTTTCAAACTATGTCATATGAGAAAATCATATCATTTAAATGTCAGGCTTAGAATCCAGTCAATCTGGATGTAAATCTTGCTTTCATGGCAAGTTGTAAACCTTAGAAGATATTTCTTGACTTTCTAAACTTTTTTCCTTATAGTCTTCCATTGCCTGTCATAAATAACTTTTCTATTCTCAAGTATCCTTACTATGTGTTTCATTGGGCAACAACACGCTGATACACTGCAGTCATGGAGCAGGCTACATAATGCAGGATGCTGCTCAATGAGTGATATCCTGGCTGTTTTATTGATAGAAATAATTATACAATATCAGTTACAGAGGTTAGGAGGAGGAGAAGAAAAAAAAGGGTGAAACTAAAGTTTTTTTGTTTTGTTTTTTGTCATCAAGGTCTTCGGGGGGCACTGAATCTGCTGACCAGATAATTCTTATCTGTTTGGCAACCAAATGTTGTACTTGAAACTATACCCCAGACTCCAAGGTATGGTTCTAATCTTATCAACAAGGCTTTCCACTGTTCAGCTTCTGGGGTCCCTTGTTATACATCAGTCCTCAGCCCCCTGGGCTTTCCCAGTCATACTGTGTGAGGCATATCCTTCCCAGAGTGATCAGGCTTTTCGCTCTTGGTAGATATGAAATTATTGAAAGATGGCAAACAGCTTTGGGTTCACAGCCAACAACATCTTGCCACAGTCCCATCACACCCTTCAATGAACTCTACTTGCCTTCCTCAATCTAGAGGAGGACTTCTAAAGAAAACTAAATTGTCCTCACAGAATTGTCCCTGTAGCCTAGTTTTAGTTTAATAGTGAAACTTACTTACTTAAGATGATAATGTTTTCTCTTGCTTAATTGCTCTAGTTAATACTTCTAATATTACGTTGAATAGTGGTGATGAGAGTGGACAACCTTGTCTTATACCAGATCTTGTGGGAAGACTTTCAGGTTTTAACATTTAGAATAATACTAGCTGTGGGTTTGTCATATACAGATTTTATTATTGTAAGATACATTCCACTTATCTTTTGGAAAGGAGAAATAGTTTTGGAAAGAAAAGGTTTTGGAAAGAAGATGTAAAGCTATAATTACTTATAGATGATATGATAATAAACATAGAGAACCTGAAAGACTCTACAAAAAACTAATCAAAACAATAAACCAGTTCAGTGGAGGGATACCTATTCAATGTACAAAAATAATTTCCCATCTTCTATTCAAACATTGAACTAGAAGAAGAATAAATTATGAAAGTTATGTCATTTATAATCTCACCAAAATATAAATACCTGAGAATAAACTTAAAATAAATACAAGGAAAACTACATTATATTGTTAAAAGAAATAGAAGAAAGTAAGAGATGGAAATATATTCCCTATTCATGCATAGTAAGAAAAACTATTGCCAAATGGACATTCTACCCAAAGCATTTTGCAGATTCAATGTAACCCAGTTTAAATTTCAATGACAGGGCTTCCCCGGTGGCGCAGCGGTTAAGCCCTGCGCTGTGGAGCTGTCGGCAGTGGTGACGCGAGTTCGACGCCCGGATGGGGAGAATCCCACATGGCACGGCAGACCTCTCCTGCCTCGCCCGCTGCTCCCCTCAGCAGTGTATTTCTGATCTGCCTGGTCTGCTCCCCGCTCTGGCTCTGGTGAACCCTCTTGCCGCCCCATGCCTCTGGCCTGTACCCCAGCTTGTATGTATAAATAAAAAATAAATCTTAAAAAATAAATAAATAAATTTCAATGACATTCTTTAAAAAATGGAATAAATGTTACTAAAATAGCCAAAAAATCCAAAGAACCAAAGTTCCCCTATCAAAAAGAGGGAGAATGAGGTATCATTCTTCCAGACTTCAAATTACACTGCAATATAAAGCCATAATAATTAAAATAGCATGACATTGGAATAAAAACAGACACACAGACCAATAGAATAGAATTAAGAGTCCTGATATAAGACCATCTATTTATGAATAACTAATTTAAAATAAAGAACAGAGCACATACACTGGAATAAGAAAAGTCTTTTCAATAAATGGTGTTGGGAAAACTGGATTGCCACATGCAAAAGAATGAAATTAGACCATTATCTCATGACATACAAGAAAATCAATTCAAAATGGATAAAACAATTAAACCTGAAACCATAAAATATACAGAAGAAATACTCCATAACATACACTTCAGATACATATTTGAAGATTTGTCCCAAGGAACAAGGAAAACAAGATATTATAAACATAGCCACATAAGTGAAAAATGTATCAGTTCAGTAAAAGGTAACTTTTAAGGATGTTTTATATGTAGAAATTGTTTGATATCACAACTCTAATGCTCTTTGAAGGAAAGTTATTGTTGATAGTAGAAAATGCTACACTACAGATCAAATATATTATGTTTATTAATCTGTGTACAAAAAAGGAAAGGTAGGTTTAAGGTGTTATTCAGAAATCTTAAATATTTTAAAAACAAATATTTTAAGTCTTATTCTAAATAATAATGCATCCACATTTTTGTGAGTTAGAAGATCACAATAGCAGCCTTTATCCATTATCCTCCTTATATATAAAAAACAAAGGTATTAGTTTCTGCTCCACAGTAGTGAAATTGGGAATTGAAACTCATTTGAGTCTTGATCAATCAAGTATCTATTACTTCAGGAACTTGGTGGTCATTGTGTAACCCTCAGCAAGGAGTTAGTTGTCATATTAATGAAAAAAAAAAAGGTGTAGATGTAACAGCTAAAATAGAAATGTGGTTCTTAATATTTAGCAAAACAGTCCTAATACTGTCAGCTGATAGAACAGATTTTATTTATTTTTTTTAAAGATTTATTTATTTATACATACAGCTGGGGTACAGGCCAGAGGTGTGGGGCGGAGAGAGGCTTCACCAGAGACAGAGCGGGGAGCAGAACAGGCAGATCAGAAATACACTGCTGAGGAGAGCAGCGGGCAAGGCAGGAGAGGTCTGCCGCACCATGTGGGATTCTCCCGGGCTGGGTGTAGAACTCGCATTGCTGCTGCTGACAGCTCCACAGCTCCACAACCCAGCGCTTAACCACTGCGCCACCAGGGAGGCCCTGATAGAACAGATTTTATAGTTGTCTTTCTCACCATGTCTTCGCACAGTTAGAGAATATACGGTAATTGCTGTTTACTATATAAAAGAAAAGTTTATTGATATCAGAATTGGAAGAACCCTTATGATATAAGGGTTCTGTGAAATGGACGTGAGAAATGTAAATTTTATAACAGCATTATTCACCAGGTTTAATTCTAATAGGATGCCATGTTAATTTCATGTTGTGATTAATAAAAACATTTCTGCTTCACTCAAAAAATAAAAAGAAATAATCATCTAAGATTGCATTATTAGACTTTCAATAAAAGAAAAAAAGGACTTTCTTTTTTATTTATCTCTATGTCTACTGCATTCGACAAAATTGAATCAAGACTTACAAAATGCATTCTGAAGCAAAGGTCAAATAAAAGTGTTCTCTCTCATAATTGGTACATAATAATGATGTTCACCTTAGAAAATGCAGATCTAGGGTTGGCAAGCTGAATGACTGTGGTTTTTACAGGTCAGTGAATCAGGGTGTAAAAGAACATAGGCTTTGTGCTGGGCATTCACAATTTTTTTAATAAATGCTCTTATTGTCCCTCTATCAAATACTTTCTCTTTAAGACTCAATCTATATTATCTTCTACCTTAAAAAGTTACGTTAAAATTAAGTTATTATGATCTTTCCCATCTGCCAAGCCTCATCTTTTGCTCTTAATTCCTTCATTTCATGTCATAGCAACACCAAATTCTCACTTACAAAGTCTCCTTCATACTTTATTAAGTTGCTGTACATACTATTATGTTTGTCTAGAACATTCACCATCATCACCTTTATTTAAATTCATTCACCTTGGAGGCCTGCAATTTATTCTTTTAAACTCAGTTTAAGCCATATCATCTGAGAAAAAAAATAAAGCAAAGGCTAAGACAAAGATAAAGTGTAATACAGACCTTGGAAAGCAGACAATAGATATGGGGCATTCAGAAGGGAAGGAGGGGGAGGGAGATAGGGAGTGTAGAAGACTGGGGGAAAGCCAGATGGACAATGGTGGAGGAACATGGCTGCTTTGGAGGTGGGAAAACTACGGTGACCACACTGAGGGGAGAAATCTTACATTGTGAAAAAATTAACAAGGATGTTTAAAAAAATATATATATATATATTTTTTAAAGTTGTATCATCTGTAAAATCATTCCTAACTTTACAAACAACTTTAGGGATTTCAATCCTGTGTTTTCCACTGAAAATGTAGAAATAATATGATGATAGTGAAATTGATGATGAATTTATGTAAGTTTTTTGATAGTGCATATAGACACTTCATTCTTGAATTCTCATAACATAATATAGTTTTTTTGTATGCAGTGGGGACATAATAACTACTTCTTAAACTATATTCAGTAAGACTTGGTATTCTTTCGCTCCTTACAAAATAAATCCAACCTTATCATTAAAAATTGCCTGCTGGGCCTCCCTGGTGGCACAAGGGGTTAAGTCTCAGTACTATCAAGCTATCAGCAGCCACTGCAGCATGAGCTCAGTTCCTGGCCAAGGTGCTTCCCACATGGCACAGCAGACCTCTCCTGTCTTGCCCGCCCCTGCCCTCAGCACTGTACTTCAGTAGATCTTCCTGTTCTGCTTCCCACTTTGTGTCTGATGAATCCTTTCATCACCCTGCACCTCTAACCTATACCCCAGTTCTTGTATGCATAAATAAATAAAAATAAATCTTTTAAAAAATGTGCCTGTTATTTTTAGGTGAAAATCACATGTTTGGTAGTACAAAAAAAAGGAAGTTATGCTTGATACTTTTATTTTAAAGTTAAGTTATAGATTTACGAGTATCATTTATAAATTGAGAAGAACTGAATTTTATCAATACAAATTATATAATATATATGAAAAAGGGCTTGGGAAGTATTTTTAAACTCTTTGTGGTTCCTACATCAGTATATAAAAAAAAAGGGAAATCTTATAGAAGTAAGAAGAGTTTTTAGGAGCACATGTTAATAATAACATACAAATATACACTGAATATACAGTACCACTTTTATGACCAGTAAGCTAACTTGGGTACTCACCAATTGGGGTGAAATGGGTTAAGGATGGGATAAGGACTTGGGAGTGGTATTACTTAATATAATGATCTATTTTGGACATCTAATAAGGTAAGCAGATTATTGTATCCCATTAAATATACATTCACTATACTTAAATTAATCATCCTCATGTTGTCCCTAATCATTTTTTTATTTTGAATGCTATGAATGCATTGAGATTATATGAAATACTACTTTTAAAATAATGAGCATTAACAAAGAAGTAAAAAGGCAGTCATATAGAATAAGAAAACTTTTTAAATTATATATTTGGTAAAGATCTAGTATCTAGAAAGTACAAATAATTACTGCAATCAACAACAAAGATACACAATTTCAAAAATGGGCAAAATAGTTGAATAAATATTTCTCCAATAAGATTTCAAATGGTGAATAAACACAGGAAAAGAAGATAAATATCATTAGTCATTAGGGCAATGCAAACAAAGAAAACCATGAGGTACCACTTCACAGGCTATAATAAAAGAAAGGAAATACAAGTATTTGTGAGGAAGTGGAGAAATTGGAATCATCATTCATTGTGTGTGAGAATGTAAAATAATCTAGTCACTCGGAAAAAGTTTATCTGTTCCTCAAAAAGTTAAACAAAGGGTTAAAGTCTCAGAGCAATCCAGCAATTCATCTCCTAGTGATACAGCCAAAGGAACTGAAAAAAGTATTCAGATACATGCACACATGTATAGTCATAACAAAGGGTGAAAAATATCTAAATTTCCTTAAAAATCAATCAACCTCACTGACCTGTTTCCTCCTCTAGGAAATGAAGATAATGACATGGCAGGATTTTCTCCTATACTCTGCAAATGCCTAGCAATGTTCAAAATCATTATTGCTAAGCAAGTGTTACTTTTCATTATATCACCACTTAATTCTTATGGTCAATTCATGGCACATTTGAGGGCTGATTTCTGTGGTCTAAGTGTGGGAGTTGAGTCTCAGCTAAGACAGGTATGAAATTCAACATTAAAAAAGAGTGGGACTCAAGAACTGAGTGTGCCATTGATCCATCTACATCTCAACTCATAGGAACCTGTCAATCATGGCTTAATTATCTCAGGAAGGCAACTACAGGATTTGGTCAGGGTAAATGTGCAAACACACTCACACTCACATCCGTGTGTGTGGAGTTGCCCCAAGTAAATTTTGTTAGGGCCATGAGCAGATAATGACTACCCTGGTCATACAGTTTTAATTAGATCCTAAAACTTTGGACAGATATTAAATTCATTGTAATTATTAAGAGCATGTTAAGAAAATCAAATTATTATAGCCAATATTAATGAGTAGTTATTCAATTTAACTATAAACACTTTTAATGGCTCATGTGAAAACCTCTATTTGTATGAAAACCAGCATTCTTTTTTCTATTTTTAAAAGTTACTGTATTTGCCATGCTAATGTCTTTCTTATGTTAGTGTAAAGTTTCCTGATGCATATTTAAAAAAAAAATACTACCTATAACATTTGGTATATACAGGCACTAAAAGATTTTTAAGAGTTTACTTATTACATTTCCCCTATACCATATATATATATATATATATATATATATATACATACATATATATATATAATTTACACAATGTTTTGAGTTCTCAATAAATAATTTGTGTCCTTTTCCAAATATTTTTAGATATTAACTTCTTAGTTACTTTCATTAATGTCCATTTTTTTAATGGAGATTATAAAATAACAAACATCAGTTATGCTCAGTTACTGAGTTCAAAAATCACTGTGCTCTACACAAAAGGGACCTCAATGGTGATGCAGATTAGTTAGTTAGTACTAACCTTGGCAAGGCACTTCCACAATCAGCACAGAAGGGTCCTGGACAACAGACTGTGCCACAAGAGGATTAAAATATTTTTTTAGAGCCTCCCTAGTGGTGCAATCGGTTAAGTGCAGCACTGTGGAGCTGTTGAGTTCGATGCCAGGCGGGGAAGATTCCCACATGGCTCAGCAGACCTCTCCTGCCTTGCTTGCTGCTCCCCTCAGCAGTGTATTTCTGTTGATCTGCCTGTTCTGCTCCCCACTCTGTCCCTGGTGAACCCTCTCACCACCCACACCTCTGACCTGTATCCCAGTTTGTATGCATAAATAAATAAATCTTTAAAAAATATATTTCATTAAAGACTTATTTTATTTATTTATACAAGAATTGGCAAAGTGTAGGCCAAAGGTGCAGGTGAGAGGACTCACCAGAGACAGAGTGAGGAGCAAAACAGGCTGATCAACTGAAATATACTTCTGAGGGGAGCAGCAGGTGAGAAAGGAAAGGTTTGCTGTGCCATGTGGGTTAGCTCCCTGGCTGAGGAACAAACTCATGCTGCCATGGCTGGAGATAATGTGATAGCTCTGAGACTTTAACCCCTGAGACACCATGGAGGTCTGGATTAAAATAGTTTTATACTGGGTTTCTGGTGGTGCAAGGGGTTTAGTTTCAGCACTGTAAAGGTATTGGCAGCCACTGCAGCACAAGTTTGATCCCTGGCCAAGGAGCTGACCCACTCCTGTCTCCCCTGCTGCCCCGCCCCCAGCAAGGTACTTCAGTAGATCTGCCTGTTCTGCTCCCCACTCTGTCTCTGGTGAGTCCTCGTACCTGCCCCCCATAGCTCTGCCTTATACCCCAGCTCTAGTATGAATAAATAAAATAAATCTTTGAAAAAAAAATCAAGAGGATGGATGGATGATTTAAGCATGTGATGAGGGATATATTAATATTGTTCTTATTTTGTAGTAACCTAAAAGAATTTATGGATATGCAAATATTTATTGTGCATGTTTTAAGTTAAGATTATGTTGTGCTAAAGAAAGCTTTGTCATGTGACTTGCATGCAGTAATTAAGATGCTGTATTTTAATGCCCATAAGAAAAAGAGGGTACAAAGGAACATTGATCCCATTTGCCAAGAAAACGTGGAATTAATCCTGCCTCAGGCATTCAGTTACATATGTTGTCTTTCCGAGTTCTATGAGAATGTAGGAGAGGGAAAAGGTGACATTGTAGAAGCGCTTTAACTCTGGGTAAGTGTCTTTGATAGTGTGGTCACCAAGAGGAGACTACTCCTAGTCCACTTTAGCCCACATTGTTGTCACTGTTAGTTTTCCATGTGTCCCACCCACTGTGCCATGATATCTTACATTAGACCTAAAACAATGGAAAGAGTGGGAATGCATAAGTTTGTAAGTCAAGATGTATCTTAGTGTGAATTCTAATTTTGTCACTTGGAAATTATGCCAATTTAATACTATTACACCAACACTTTGTTTTTCAGATTTCTTATCTTTAAATTCGGGGTAATGTTGCTTCATTGTATGATAAATATGAAGACTAAATGAAATTAGTAGTGTGTTTAACAACTCTAACACACCGTTCATAGCACACAGTATTCCTATTATTATAAATATTATTTCCTTTGCACTGAAGAAATAGCATAAGGAAGGGTTTGTACCCTGGGGAAACGAACATTCAACCTCTACTGCAAATGGGTTCGGATAGTGAAATATAAATTTTTTTCTGCACAAAAAGGTATTACCTCCTCGAGGGGAAAATTTTTGTGATGAAATCTACTAACAGTTAAATTACAATTGAAATACATACTGAAGAAGAAATAAAGGAACCGAAATTGGGTAGAATGAAGGTATTTGAGGTAGATTGGCTCCTAATGCCTCTATCTCACAAAGAAAAAACACTAAAAAACTAAGGTCCAGAATTCCAATGTCACAAGGGAGAAAGTGTTAGAGAAGGACTAGACCCCAAGGTAACTGACAGCAGACCTGCTGCTCTGCCCACCAGGCCTCCTATTACTTTGGGCCTTTATTTCCTAACCTATAAAATGAATAGGTTGGATATTAAATCTAGAGACACATCATTTCACTCTTTAAATGGGACCTGAGGCATATGATAGTCCTGACCTGAATAAGGCAAGCATATTAAAAAATGTAGGACTTTTGAATCAGAAAGCCAATCAAACTCTTGCTTTTTCTAACTCTTTGATTTCCTGAAAGTTGGTTGACATTGGTTTTTTCAAGTTTCGATTATCATATATGAAGAAAAAAAAAACAGAAACAAAAACTGGGAACTATGACACTCAGGGTTTTGCGGTAATTATACTGTAAAGTATGTAATAGTGTGCCAGGCATATGACAAATACATGAAAAATAGTAGATGTGAGTTTTTCATCTGCATTTTGCAATATTCTTATTGATCCTTTATGTCTTTTAATTTAGGAGAAAAATGAGGCATTCATAGCTTTTGCTTCAGGTCAATAAAACCAAGGTCTGGGTCATTTTGTAGACAGACATGTCTTACTTAAGTTGGAGTCTCCTTCATTCCAAGAACATTTAAGTGTGATCCAGGGGCTGACTTTCCAATGAGTCAGCGTAACAGAAGGATGGACTTCCACACTATGTGTTTTATTTATACTCATCAGGAAGGCAGGAGAGGTGGCTAAGAAACTTCTGGGAAAACTTCTTTGCCTCATTATCATCAAAAGCGCTTGACACCGACACCAAGGAGTGTTAAAAAAGAAATGAAAAAGGTTGTCCATACCTGTCTAAAGTAACTAAGCACAAGAACTTTGAGGATTTTTGTGAGCCAAAGAAATGGTTTTAGGAGAGCTAAATTTGTATTTGTCTTTACTTTTTTATTACATTTCCATTTGATACTACTTTATGCTCTAAGTAGTTCAGTTAGTGAATCTGAAGAAGGCTCCTGGGAGATGCATCTTTTGACGCTCGACCACTTTTTTTTTTTTTTCCCACTCTATTTTTCTCTGGCCTCTCAGGGAGTCATTTTCTTTTGCACTGGAAGGGGCTTCTGTTAAGTGGCCTGGAAGTGAGATTACCATACATTCATCTTGGTGAAATTAATCCAGGAATAAAAATGCCGAAAGGGAACTGACTGCTTTTATTCTGAACACTTCCTTCGGTGGTCTGAATGAGAAAAGCAAAGTGCTTCCTGCAAGCCTCTCCTGTAACTCCGCTGAGGGTTATCAGTGCCTCCTTCCAATCAAGCCTTCATCAGAGCTGAAGGGAAGCAAGTCCTTAACAAGCAGGGGACTTAATCTAACAGTGAAAAAAAAAAAAGGGAGCTTATCTCATCAGTCAATTGCAAAACTGTAATTGAATTCTTTGGAATTTATACAAGGGGATTAATGATTCAGAGGGGAAAACTAATTGATAAAGTATTCCAAATACACACATTTTCAAAGTTTGTGTGAAGGATAAAGGAATAGGCTTTGGGGTCAAACACAGGGAGGGTTTAGAGGCCACTTTCCTACTTTATGTTCATGAGACTTTGGGCAACTCGATCTTTGAGCTTCATTTTGCTCACATCTTACGTGGGAATAACAATAAGGTGGTGTTATAAGCAAAGCATGCAGGGACAAGGAGAAATATTGGGAAATGCTTAGCTTAAAGGGGAGCAGATTAAAGACTAGGATGGCACTTGGAAGAGAATTTATTCTAGAAGACCGGTGCTGAAACGGATTTTGAAATTCATTAAAGACCCTCTGTATGTCCCTGTCTGCCCTCTCCATGTGTACTCCTATGTCACACTTGCCCTGAACTGAGAGCATCACTCTTGCCCTCCTCATTGCAAGGGACTTGGGCTCAGGGTCCATGACTAGCCACAACTAATTCTATATTCTATTGTTGGGATCTGCATAGGGCTTGACACTGAAGAGCCACTTTTCAAAAACTAATTTGATAGATAAATCTAGCATTATATGAATGAATATATTCTGTAATTGAAAGAGCAATTTGAAATCATCATCTGACCCTTAACACATGGGTTGCAGTCACTGCAGAAGTCTGATTATCTGGCCCACAGTCCCCTCAACTTGGAGCTGGACCAGAGTTAGAAAGTCTGTCTCTTGACTCTGAGTGCTGTGCCTTCTCTGCTCTGGACACTGCCTCCCTTCATTTTCTTTCCTTTTTGTTTTTCTAAGATTTATTTATTTATGCATACAAGCTAGGGTGCAGGCCAGTGGTGTGGGGAGGTGAGAGGGTTCACGAGAGACAGAGTGGGGAGCAGAACTGGCGGATCGACCAAAATACACTGCTGAGGGGAGCAGCAGGTGAGGCAGGAGAGGTCTGCTGGGCCATGTGGGAATCTCCCCGGCCAGACATCAAACTCGTGCCACAGCTGCCAACAGCCCCACAGCACTGAGCTTAACCCGTTGCGCCACCATTTTGTTTCCTTTTTATTCAGATATAGAAACTGTAGAATCAGTGCCTGTATGGTTTCTGATTAAAAGCTAGTATGATTCATTCTCCCCTTTAACTCTTTTATAATAAACCTTTATAAAGCAGCTGTAACCTTTGCAGATAACTTGTATTAGGTGAAGTGTATTTTGAGAATATTTAAATACATTTTGACAAAATATTTTCTGACAAAGTTCATGGACCAGAATTCTGACAACGTGCTGATTCCCAGCAAAGAGAACCTAGGGCTTTCTAATAAAATACATAAAATTAGAGAGAAAAATGCAGTGTTCTATTTAGAATATGGTTGGGTTATTTTATAATGAATGAATATTAAAATCTTCATTGGCTTGTAAAAAAGCTAATTTCATAACTGATCCTAAAATATTAATATAGTTGAAATACTACTAGTTCCTGTTTTAATAGAATTGGCATATAAATCATTAACTTAGATCTCACTGATTCAGGATTACTGATAAGGATGACTGAAGAAAGCTGATGTTTTCCTTTAAATCATCCTAGAAAACCAGTTACTAAGCAATTTTCCATATGGAGAACATTGCCAGGTCAGTAATTCCATTCCTTAGGGGAATGTTTCTATTGTCTTCTGACCTATAATATCATTATTAAGGACAGAGCTTCTTGTATTTGAGAGACTTTGAGTAAAAGTCACTTAGTAACTGTAACTTAGAACAACTTAGTGGACAATCAGTTTACTTCTCTATAAAATGGGGAAAATGCCAGGGACTGCAACCTCAGAGCATACCTGAAGAGTAAAGAGGAGAAAGTACCTGCATTATAGATGAAAAAAAGTGCTCAACCTCTGCACAAGCTTAGGTATGCCTGTCAAAAGTAAAAGCATGGTAATAATTAAAATTATTACTTCCCGGGCCTCCCTGGTGGCACAGGGGGTTAAATCTCAGCCCTATGAAGCTATCCACAGCCACTGCAGCACGAGTTCCATCCCCAGCCAGGGAACTTCCTACATGGAGCAGGTGACCTCTCCTGTCTCTCCCACTGCTCCCCTGAGCAGTGTACTTCAGTTGATCTGCCTGTTCTGCTCCCCACTCTTTCTCTGGTGAATACTCTCGCCCCCCCCACCTCTGGTATACACCTCAGCTTTCATATGCATAAATAAATAAATCTTTAAAAATATTATTTCTCATCAACCAAATCTAGATGTGCCATGTTTTTGCTTGGCTTATGATTCTGGATAGACCTGGAAATATTAAAACCATAATTTAGAACATATTGTCAATTCTGCATTATCTCTATTTTTTTCTGTTCTATCTAGCCTAAATATTTATCAGGGAGGTTTCCTCATATCTAAAATATGCCAAAATATCATCCCCCATGGTAGACTAAATTACTCCTCAAAATATCCGCTGCCCCTCTCTGGGGTTATTTTCCGTGAGGAGGGATTATGTATATCCTCTTGTGTAGCTCACAGCAGCCATGTGATTTGCTTTGCCAGTAAAATGTGGGTCAATTCAATATATGTCATTTCCAGATGAAACATTTATTACAACTTGTTTTCAGTGTCTTCTTTTTCCCTCTTCCTCCAGATGACAAGAGCTCCAGCTTGAGGCTGCTTTGCCAACACGGGTCCCAGAGAAAAGGTGGAATAGAGCAGGACTGGTCTTGACTAATAAGGAATATATGATATAAGCAAGAAATTAATTTTGAAATGCTGTTGTGAATATTTTGAGTTTTTTTGTATTATAGTGTAACAATGCAAACTGACTGAAATAAAGACATTCAATACATGTGAATTTAGATTTTTTTCATTTGTTTTAAAGTGAGAGAAATTAAAACAATAACTGCATATTTGATATGGGATGATGACATTTTTCTCAGGAGGTTCACACTTCTTTTTAGTTTTGGTGTCTCTGTCTGTCATAGTAATTTTTAATATCAGAACATGCTGTAAAATTTTCAAGTGAAGCGTTTAAAGTAGAAGGTATTAATCATCTTCGAGGTGATTTACAAACATCTTACATCTTTCATTAGCTTTCCCTAATTCTCATTGGGAAAGTATTAATAGGGATTTTATTGATAGAAATCTTTTAAAAAGAGCTGTCTCATTTGAAAATCAAATGAATGTGCCAGGAAGTATTTGAAATGTTCTAACCTTTTCTATTTCATCTATTTTAGTTCAGTGACTTATTCTCACCCTTATAATATCCTCCTGAACCCTGTACTCATATGAACAACTCTTCAAAATAAAATTAGCTAGTTATATATTTGGGGAAAAGACAAGAATTTTCCAAGTCTCAAGCTTGTGAGAATACTGCAGGCAAGGCTTACTATTCTAACTTCATTGAGTATGCCCCTATTAAATAAAGCTGCCACCACTATGCATCCCTAAAACAGTCTATGAAAAAGTGAAGTTGTAATGCCCACTTTATAAATGAGAAAGCTGAGGTCAAGTCCACTGTCTCTAGGTGTTCCACACAAGTGAGATGTGTTCATGCATTTTAGAAGCGAAACACAGAAAGTAAACGAGAGACACTGGACTTTAATATCCACGCTCAAAGCTTCCAGACTACTGGGGAGAGCATTTCACATAGTAAGAAAATACATGTTTTGCTCAGAATTATAAGAGGTAAGACTCAAGTGTAGAGGGACAGAGAAGTAACCAAGCTTCTCTGATTGCACTTGGGATAAAGAAAAGGAGAGAACTGAATGAAGTAAAGCAAAAGGAAGGTGACACTGGGCTGAATTTGAAGGATGAATAGCATGGTATCATTACATGGTATCAGATCTCACATTGTTACCTTTATACTTTTTGGCTATCATTTATTTTTGTGTGTCTGAGTGATAAGAACATTTGAGATCTACTCACTTTGCGGCTTTCAAGAATACAACACAGTTCTGTTTAACTAAGATCATCAACTGCACCCAAAACTTATTCATCTTATAATTCAGGGATTTTGCTCTTTAACCAGCATCTCCCATTTCCCACATTTTCTAGTTCCTATCTACCCTCATTGCACTTTCTTTCCAAGTGTACCATTTATTTCAGACTCCATATATAAGTAAGATCACATATCATTTGTATTTTGCTTAGAATAATCCCTTCCAGTTATATACACATTGTTGCAAATGCCAAAATTTCATCTTTTTAGTTGTTGTTTTAATAGATGAGTAGTACACCATTTTTTTTTTGTGTGTGTGTGTGTATGTGTGTGTGTATAATATCTTCCTAATTTACTCATCTTTTTTGGCATTTAGGTTGTTTCCGTGTGGCTACTGTAAATTATGCTACAATGAACATAGAATGACACATATTCCCTCAAATTAGTGGTTTTGCATTCTTTGGGCTAATACCTAGGAATGTAATTGCTGGATCATTTGGTAGATCTATTCCTAATATTTTGAGGAAACTCCATACTATTTTCCATAGGGACCAGACCAGTCCACATACCCAGCAACAATGTATGAGGGTTCCTTTTTTCCTACAAATTCATCAACATTTATTTTTCCTGTTTATTTTATGTATATATAAAATTCCTATAGGTGTAAGAAGGTATCTCATTGTGTTTTTTTTTTTTAATGTATGCATACAAAAACTAGGGTCTGGGCCAGAAGTGTGGGGGCTGAGAGGATTCACCAGAGACAGAGTGTGGAGCAGACAGGCACATTGACAGACGTACACTGCTGACGGGAGCAGAAGGTGAGACAGGAGAGGGCTGCTGCATCACGTGGGTCAGCTCCCTGGGAGGGGATCGAACTCATGCTGCAGTGGCTAGCAATAGCTTAATAGCTATCTCCCTGCACCACCAAAGAGAGCCTCCTCATTGTGGTTTTGATGTGCATTTCCCACATGATAAATGATGGTGAGCATTTCCCTTTGTGCTTGTTGGCCATCTGTGTGTCTTCTTCGGAGATGGGTCTATTTACCTATTCTGCCCATTTTTTGATTGGGCTATTTGTCTTCTTTTTATTGAGTTATATAAGTCCCTTGTAGATATTTGTGATGTGCAAATATTTTTTTTTCTATTCATTAGGGTGTCTTTTTGTTTAGTGATTTTTTTTTCCGTTGTTAGGAAACATTTTAATTTGATGCAGTCCCGTTTGGTTATATTCCTTTTTGTTTCTCTTGCCATTGAAAGGGAATCCAAAACAACACTGTGTGATGTGTTGTGCTCTAAACGACAGACATCAGTGTTGCAGAGGGCTTTGCCTACGTTTTTATGTTTTCTTCTATTTCTTTTATGTAGACTACTATTTGCTTAACTAATCTTTAATTAAAAAAATATATATAATCTTCCTGTTCTTTTTTTATATATACATGTGTTCATATCTAAAATGCCAGTGGAATTAAAGTATTTTGGTTATAGAGGGAACTGACTTGGATGGAGAAGTAATCCCTGTTTTTACAGAATTTTAGAATGCTGAGTTCTTTACTGCCTTTATTCTCTCTTAAGTATGGTCTTACCTCAAGTTCAAACCTCCTGCCCAAATATGAAATTCACCCATTATGATTCCATTTTTGTTTAGAGGAGCTGCATTGAAAGGATTCAAACATGAGAAAATTGAAATCATTATTTCAAAGCAACATCTGAAGCCCTGTGTTCATTACAGCACTAGTCACAATAGCCAAGACTTGTAAACAAACTAAATGTCTGTTAAGGGATAAATGGATAATAATAATGTGATAAACACACACACACACACACACACAGAGAATGAAATATTATTTTGCCATAAAAAAGAACAACCTACCATTGCAACAACATGAATGGACAATATGGACAAATGCATGATGCTAAGTGACATGAGTCAGGAGGAGGGTAGTTATCAGAGTGTGGTGGGGGTTCGGTGGACTACAGTGGAGGTTCATGTGTCACTAAGGGGTGGATTTGGTATAGTAGAGTACATATGAAGGGATGTGATTCTGAACCTCTGAATCATATACAGTGTTATAAACCAATGTTACCCCAATACAAAAATATATTTTAAAAAGGACTACTAGCATTCACAACATAGAAAAAAAATGACATGCAAAATATTAATAATATAACCATTTAAAATATGGAAATACAATTTAAATAATGTGGTTCTAACCTATGAAAAATAAGTATAAACACATATTTTTTAATTAAAAGGAAATATAGCAGTATTGCAACAATAGTCCTCCCTGAATGGTAGTTCTGTAAATGACTTTTTTATTTATTTCTTCATTGGTTTTGTGTTCAGCAATTTTTCTAGAATGAGTATGTATGTTTATAACTACACACATAGAAAATATATATTGATAAAAAAATAAGCCTATAAAATACAAAGGCGAATATCACAGTTTGTCCTTGGGAAGATTAGTTTTGCTTACAGTAGGCAAGGCAGTCCACTCACCAGCTTCAAAATTCTCATTGAAAATAATTGAATCTTATTATCAAGAGTGCTTCATGAAACTCTTATGATTTACCTTTATCAACCGTTCAAATGTGTTTCTACTTCAAGAATTGCCTTAATGCCTTACATAATGCAGGACGTGTTTGACCTTTTATATAAGATTAAAGCACCATATAATTAACTTTTTGATATACAAAGTTAAAACTTAATGAGAACGTGAAGTGAAATGCCAAGACTTAATTTGGAGAGTCCCTTCCTATTTTATATCTTCAGCTACTAACAATTAGTTTACCACTCTCTTTCTCTCAGGCACACTGATTTTGATAAACCAAGATTTGCTAAGTACATCCAGGTAGCCCACTCAGAAGAAAACACAGAAAGAACACAGAGATGTTGAGACAAAGAGAAAGGGTTAAGTTCTGGTTCCCAGAAAAGGCAAAGAGTTTGGGACTGTTAGAGTCAGACACAACTAAATTAAAATCTCAACTCAACACTTAGTAACAGCACAATTGTAGACAAATTACTTAATATTTAAATCTCAGTTTACCTTATTTTTAAAATAGAAATAATACTAATTTCACCCCCACATTGCTGGAAGGTTGAATAAGGCAATATACATCGGGGTCTCCCTCATGGCCTAGTAGTTAAAGCTCAGCACGGTCATTTTATCACCACTGGAGATGAGTTCCATCCCCCACCAGGGAGCTTCCCACATGACGCAGCAGACCTCTCCTGTCTCTCCCACCGCTGTTCCCTTCAGCAGTGTATTTCAGCCAATCTGCCTGTTCTGCTGTCTCTGGTGAATCTTTCACATCCCACACCTCTAGCCTAAACCCCAGTTCTTCCACACAAAAATAAATTTAAAAAATTAAAAAGGACAACATACGTAAATTGGAATGCATATTTTTAAAAATATTTATTTATGCATACAAGAGCTGAGGTGTAGACCAGAGGTTTGGGGTGGTGAGAGGATTCACCAGAGACAGAGTAGGGAGCAGAACAGGCAGATTGAGTGAAGTACACTGCTGAGGAGAGCAGTGGGTGAGACAGGAGAGGTCTGCTGTGCCATGTGGGAAGCTCCCTGGCTGGGAATCGAATTTGTGCTGCAGTGGCTGCCATAGTTTCATAGTCTGAGACTTAACCCCTTGTGCCACCAGGGAGGCCCCGGGATGCATATATGTTTAAGGACATAATAAACAGTTATTGTTGAGTCAATGGAGACTCTTCATGTGTAGGCCATGATTACATCCCCAACTTTATATCTCATCAATCTCCCTCCCCTACTTACTCACCTCCTGCACCCTTATACATGACATTCCTTGAACATATTACTATTTCCTGCTAACAACCAAAGCTAGTGTTTTCCTGCAGAAAACAACCTCCTTTTCTTCTACACTAACAGAATTTTCACTTGACACATGACCTCTAGGAACATACATTATGAGTCCCAACATCCTTTGCAGCTTACTGCCATTATGTTTTGAAAAATTAGGTATAAAAGAGAATGCCCTGGAGCAATTTTCCAGAATCTTCTTGAAAAGAATTGCACCCTTTGCCCCTGTTTTTTCTCCTTTTATTTAATATGCCTTCTGAAGACAGATGTTCAATAGATCAAGAAAATAAGCATCAAGCCAAGAGATGCTAATGAAGTGAATTAGAAAAAGCTTGTGTCACCAAGGATGGTGCTGACCCAGGAACTTTATTTGAGACAGAAGAAACATCTCTCTTGTTTAAAATACTATTATTTGATGGGTCCCAGCTACTTACAGGTAAACCTGATCTACCAGGAAGAATGCCAAGTGCTTTACATATGCTTATGTGAGGTAAATACTATTTTCTGGGCCTATTTTTTATAAAAGATCGCTACTACTTTCTATGAGGTTGTAATACAAGTTTTGTCACCATCAGCATGCCTTCTCAGATTCCAAAGGCCAGGCACACATTGTCATTGTGATAATCTCTGTCATGGCAATTGTCACTTTCATTTTAATGGTTACTTTTTGTTGATTGCTTCCCTCTCTGCAATGTGAGAAACTTTGAGGGTTGGGTGTTATTCTTATTTACTTCTTGATTACACATGTTCTGTAGAAGAGGTGATCCATGTAGGCATGCAAAAACTGATGAATTAATGAATGAATAAGTGGAAGAATGAATGACTGGGATGATTGATTGGCTTAAAATAATCATGAGAATTTCTTTATCACAAATCAGCCAAGGCCCTTACCTCACTACCCTCCCTCTCCCATCTGGTCATCCTCTCCCCCAGCAACCAGAAAGGAACTGCTTCAACACTGAGTAACAATTACTTTCAGAACTCCTTTAGTCACATCAAAATGTTCTTCTTTAAGGTTTGTATAAATTCCTATTGATTTTTTTAACCAAAAGTCTCAGATTAACTGATGTGACTGCAAAGGAAAGTGGGAGGAACAGTGTGAAACAATTCCCTACCTAAATCTTCATTACCTTCTGCTGTTCTTGTTTCAAGAAGATTCAATTACATGTTATATTCTCAAGTTATTTTTTTTTAAAGCTTAGGGCTGCTTATGAAAAATTAAACTAGTTACATAAAAGAGATTATATTGCTGCTCTTCCACATCTCAGCAAAAGAATGAATCATCAGAAACTAGAATAGACCAACACAAGTTACTTTGATTTAAACTTCAGATTAGTTCACTGGTGGGGTTTATGTGCTAGTATATTGCCACTACAAATTTTCCTAAAATATCAATACAAAAAAGTGATTAGATCTTCTTTCATGGTCCTATTTTCTCCAAACTACAGAATATAAATTGCTTTCTAAAGACTCTATTTACCTTTCCAAACATTCCATATTGCTTAAATGTTTTAATGTAATAAACACAGCCTTGGCTGTATTATCACAGCTTAAACATGTTCAAATTCATATTTCATTGGCCCCAATTATGGGGGTGCAGCCTATTAAAAAGAAAGTTTTATGTAAATATATATTTTCCATGGTTTAGAGAATTTCAGAACTTTAATTCTGCTTCCTCAGTTAGCTTCTGTAAGTGATGTGGGAATGGATAAGAACAGAGGCACATCTGATTATAACAACTCAAAATGAAATTTGGTAGCAATGAGTCACAAATCCCCTATGTAATTTGAACTAACTAACATTAACTCTTTATAGACTAGGGCCACATTTATTTGCACTGTTTTATATGAAGATCTTATTACTGTGATTCCATTCAACTTGACCATTTTCAAACACCTACTAGGTACTGAACCACTTCCAGGTAGTCAGGGGAGTTTGTTCAAATAAAAACAGTACATTTCAGGGCCTCCCTGGTGGCTTAATGGGTTAAATGCAGCATTCTGAAACTATCCAGAGCCACTGCAGTGCAAGTTTGATACCCGGCCAGGGAGATTCCCATATGGTGCAGCAGACCTTTCCTGTCTTGCCTGCTGTTCCCCTCAGCAGTGTACTTCAGTGGATCTGCCTGTTCTTCTCCCCACTCTATCTCTGGTGAATCTTCTCTTTCTCTCTTTCTCTCTCTCTCTCTCTCTCTCTCTCTCTCTCTCTCTCTCTCTCTCTCTCTCTCTCACACACACACACACACACACACACACACACCCAGCCACACTTCTGGCCTACATCCAAGCACTGGTATGCATAAATAAATAAATTGTTAAAAAAAAAAAAAAAGTTAAACCCCAGTTCTATTACTTTAGTCACTCATCCATTTGTTCATTACCTAACCAGGAATCATCTATTGAATGAATGTTCACTCTGTTCCTGGGATCACTGAAGTATTTAGAACCAACAGTGAACAAAACCCTTGTCCTCATGGATTTTATATTCTAGTTGGGGTAAATAGCGACACAAATAAGTGCTTGCTGATATAGAGCAAACTATAGTTGGAGGTGTTACAGAGGTAATCTAACAACAGATCTTAGTATTCAGTGTGTAACAGAGGTAATATAAAAACAAATCTCAGTATTCAGGGTCCACAGTAAGTCCTTTTCCCACCTTCTCGACTGCTCCTAGCCTAAAGCTTTGGGAATTATTTAGAAACCTCCACTCTTTTTTATTGTCTCCTTTCTTACTCTACTACAGTTGATTCTCCATTAATCGTTCTTTTACAAACACAAATTTTATCATGTTTCTTTACAGCTTAAAGTTCCAATAGCTTCCCATTGCACGAAAATCAACTGTAAACTAATCCCTCCAATCTACAAAATGATAGAACATATGGGAGGTTTGACCCTATCCTAAAAGCTCTCTCTGCTCTTATCAAACTGATCTTCTCAGGCTCACTTGAAGAAGTAGGGCTTGTTCCCACTTCAGGAGTTTCCTCTTGCTTCTCCCTGAATGTGGATTGGCCTCCTGCCTTGGCCTTACATAGTTGGCCCTTTCTTGCAATTTAATGCCAGTTCAAAAGTCATTCTCAGACTTCAGTGACTACTCCCTGCAGTTGAGTCCTGTGTTGTTTCTTTCATGAGGACTTTTTTTTCAGTTTGGTTTTTATTTGTCTCTCTACTACTAGCGTACAGAGCATGAATCTTGTCTGTCTTATTCACTCCTGTTTCCCAGAACCCAGTGCTATAACTGGCCCTGTTAAATGAATGGGTGAAAGAATGAGTAGCATTGCCTTGGCTGAAGGTTCAGACATGACTAAATCACTCAATCTCTTGATCAGAGTAGACAAGTAAATTAAAGATGATAATTATTATTCCACTAAGAGGGCACCCTAACATGTCAATGTTTCAAGCTTAAAACTCTTTAGACTCCTTTTGCTTCTTCTACGACATGAACTGCTCAGGACCATTTAATTTAAACTATTTATAGTTTCCTGAATGTGTTCTGTTGCTACCAAGTCAGTACCTTGTTTAGAATATATTTCGCTACCTTATATGCTTGGAAAATTAAAGGTATCCTTTAAGAATAACTTTAATATCATCTTTTATAAAACTATTTTTTCTGAACCACTTGCTCTATGACACCACTGGAGTTTCTGCAAACCTTAATTTTGGCATTTGTCATGTTGTGCTTAACTATTTATCTAGAGACATTTCTTTCTACTCTAAACTGAGAAGTCTTTGTAAGTAGGAAAACATACTAATAATCTTTGTACCATAATGCTTCATGCATAGCATTTGGTGAATGAGTTGAGGAGACATGTTATCTGCTATTCATTTCATATATTATGATGATATTTTACCAAATGAGTTTATATGATTCTGAATCTAGACCCAGAAATTGAACTTTCACTTTTTTTTTCTTTTAACAAAAGGTCCCATGAATCACATTTGTATTAGATTTACTCTTAATAGGATTTTGACACAGATAATTGGCATGGTAGCATGCAGCTGAGAATGTTGAACACACACATTTCACCTTGGAATGGAGTTCAGTTCACTCATTTATCTACAAATCAATAAATGAACTGAATTGCTTTAAGATTACAATTTATACTAAAGCCATTAAAATACAACAGAATAAAATACATCCTCCTGTTCCAAATGTTTATATCTGGTACAGATAAAGTTTCTCTTCAAGCTTTTAAATAGGTCATAAATATACATTTCAAACCTAGATGACATAAATGGGCCAAAAAGTTATTACATTACTAGATTTTAATATACTATTTAATTTTGTTTTTAAAGACAAATGTAGACAAGGATGAAATCAGTTTTACATAAAACAAAGTAAAGCATAAACGATGATGATATTCAACAATTTTGGTTTATGTTGTAAACACTTTTATTTACTTAAACTCTTTTCAGGAAGAATTTAAATGGCTTTACAAAAGTCATAATAGCAAAAAGGAAAATAACAGAATTAAAAATGTAAATTTTAAAAAGAAGCAATTTTAGTCATTTTGGGATTATAAGTAGAGCTGAGTCCTAATTAAAATTTGGCTTGTGTTTCTGTCAGTAACAAAAAGAAATAGAAAGGTAATGTATATATCTCTAACAATAAACAAGAGGAATTTCCTTTAAAAAAGGTTTTCCTAAAATCACCTCTAAAATAAAATTGCCATCTACAGAGCTCAGTATAAAGTGTTCATGTGATCTAGTGGGCAAGGTTTTTGGAATCAACAAATGAAAATCCTAAGAATAAATGTACCCTGCTACTACTTACTAATGGCAGCAAGAACATAGATTCTAAGATACTCACTGGATACCTAGCATATACCATGTTGTGTTTTAAGGACTTTATAGAAATTATCTGAATTTTTTCTTATAATTTGAAGACCACTGATTTGAAAATGAGAAAAAAAAGTATTAAGATGACACCATTTATAACACTTTTAAGACCTTCTGTCTCACACCAAGATTCATATAATTCCCATCACAGTATCTCTGAAATATATGCAGAAGTTGTTAACATCTAGATTATAAAATGAAAGCAAAGCCATCAAATGTTCATTTATTTGCGGATGAAGCTAATATGTGAAAAAAAGATAGGGTTTCTGCTGGCCTAAGTTGATACATGAATAAAATGTAGACTCTAGTAGGAACAGACACACAATAGTGACCATAGTATCTGTCTCCACTTTCTTCAGAAACAGGACAAGCAGACAATCTGTCTTTATGCACTTTCAAGGTCATGGGACACTAACACACCAATTCAAATTCAGCAGTGCTCAACAGTCACTGTGCTAGGTGCTTATATCTAATTGAATCTTTTAATGAAGTGCTATCATCTATGTTACTATTCATTCAAAAATAATTAATGAATATCTACTAGAATCTGGGCACTATACAAGTACATATTCCCATATTTCCATTACAAAAATGCAAATGTGTCAATATTTATTATGATAGCTGAAAGTCTTATCCAGTCTTCCGGTCACACATCTATATTACTTGTATGAGCAGTAAGCACTTGAATCTTCATTTGAAACACTTAATAGGGTTTCTCAAATTTATAATCATTTGCATAAAGTTCACAGAAAGGGACATATTGGTGAACTTATAACCTACAAACACAAATGTCCGTCACTCATGCTTTCCCCAAGCTCCTAAGTATTGCAATTGTCAAACCAAAGCCTACTGCACTGGTAGAGGATAAGTAAAAATTATCATTCATTTGGGTGATAGATGATGTAACAATTAACATGATCTCCAGAAATGAAAGGATATCTGAGGGCACAAATAATTTTCTAGTTTATTTCTTTGAAATTCTCAATGCTTATATACAACAGAAGTACAAAAAAATTGTTCCAGCTAGAAATCTTAAATTGCATAGAAATCTTATTTCAAACACCATCTACTCTAGCATGTTACAATTTGTGAAATTGCTTTAGAATTTTTACCTCTGGATGTGCAAAATAAATTTCTCATTATATAATCGGTAGAAGAAATATGTTTCTATACCACATTATGGAATTTACACTCTTGGGACATCTTGGGACAGATTAGGTAAGCTCCCCCAGTGCAATTATCCAGAATTAAAGGACATTATTATTGATGATCTGTACTTCACTGAACTAACCACAAAAAGGAAGAATCCTGCTACCTAAATTAATAGAGTCACTCTTCTTCTGCTATTCAGTTTCACCTACCTGATGTGTGGCTTTGGAATTTAATTCTGATTGCGCTCAGTTGGAAGTAAATAGCAAATTTTTTCAAGCAGACAGTAACACTCAGAGTCACAAATGCCTAGAGCTTGTACTCTCCAATACCTGCTGCTCCCCACAGTAACTCCACCCTGTATGGAATGGCTAGTTTTCTCTGAGGAGTGGTATGCTTGTTTCATTCTTGAGAGTATTTCTAATTTATTTATCCAAAAAGGACAAGGTAGCACTGAGTTACCATTATCTATAGATCACCAAAAACTTATTTCATAGCAAGGATGTATTATATGCTTTCAAATGGAGAGACTATTCTAAATAAATTGAAACCAGACTTTATTGGTTTCTCTCTTCCAAGAAGAGGAAATTATTTTGCTGGGGTGATGTAGGGTGATGTTATTACTCCTCTGGATGTTTTGTTTGGTAGGCAGGGAAGGGAATGAAATGAACATTTATTGAGTTCCTGTATAAAAATTGGATATTATACTTGACAACTACATAGATAATATTTAATTGTATTTCTGTAAAAGCATTGAGAGGTAACTGTCATAATTCAGAATTTCCAGTATAAAATAATAATCGCATCTCAGATTTATTGAGTGCCTATTATGTGTATGTCAGTCATATCGGTTGATAACCTGGATTTTTCATATGCCAACCACATTTAATCCAGAAGATTTGTTCTGTTGAGTGTATGTGGCCATCAGTGAAACGTTCCTGAAAAATGAAAGACCAATGAAATAAACTGACTAATTTGATTAACTAGTATTATATATCCACATTTTTTTTAAAGATTTATTTTTATTTATTTTTTTTTGCATACAAGCTGAGGTGCAGGCCAGAGGTGTGAGGCAGTGAGAGGGTTCACCAGAGACAGAGTGAGGAGCAGAACAGGCAGGTCAATGGAAATACACTGCTGAGGGGAGCAGTGGGCGAGGCAAGAGAGTTCTGCTGTGGCATGTGGGATTCTCCCCGGCTGGGCATCCAACGCGCCTCAGACAGCTGCCTAAAGCTCCACAGTGCTGCGCTAACACATTGCATCACCAGGGAGGCCATATATCCACATTTTTAATAGAAAACCAGATGGTGGGATCACTCTTAATTTCTACTAAAATAATTTAGGTATAATTCCTGGTACTCAGTTTTAAATCAAGCAAAACCCAAATCAAATGCATTACAACATGTCTAGATTAAAACCTGTGTGGAGGGGCTTCCTAGGTGGCACAGTGGTTAAGCTCTGCGCTGTGGAGCTGTCGGCAGTGGCTACATGAGTTCAATGCCCATCCAGGGAGATTCCCACATGGCCTGGCAGACCTCTCCTGCCTCACTTGCTGGTCCCCTCAGCGGTGTTCTTTGGTCAATCTACCTGTTCTGCTCCCCACTCTGTCTCTGGTGAACCCTCCAGCCTCCCCACACCTCTGGCCTGTAGAGCAGTTTGTATGCATAAATAAATAAATCTTTAAAAAATAAAAATAAAATAAAACATGTGTGGATAATTACAATTCAGTTAACCTAGGCAAAGTATATTTATACAGAAGCCAAATACAAGAAAAGAAAAAAAAACTGTTATTTGGAAGAATATTCTAGGGTTTCATAAACTTTTTTTAATTTATTTTTTTTATTTGTGTCTTTTACATTATTGTATATTCCCTGTAGTTTTCCCACCACCAATTCACCCGTAAACCATCACCACAGTCCCCTGTGCTCCCCTCTCCCCCGTTCTGAGCCCCAATCCTCCCCCCTCTCTCGCTGGTTGACACTCTTGTATTTGGTTCCCCTATATTCCTGTTATAAGTAAGACCATTCGATATTTTTCTTTTTCCTTTTGGCATATTTAGCTGAGCATGATCCCTTCTAGTTTCATCCATGTTGCTACAAATTGCATGTGTTTATCTTTTTTGAATGCTGAATAGTATTCCATTGTGTATATGTACCTCATCTTCTTGATCCAGTCATCTATTTTTGGGCATCTGGGTTGTTTCCATAGCTTCGCTATTGTAAATAGTGCTGCAATAAACATACGGTGCATGTATCCTTTTGGATTAGTGTTTTTTTGTGCTTTGGGTAGATTCCCAAAGGTGGTATTGTTGGGTCATATGGTAGCTCCACATTTATTAATTCGAGGAAATGCCACACGGCTTTGGGTTTCATAAACTTTCATTCCCAGAACATTGTAAGTTTCCCAGAGCAGATGTCAAAATCAGTGAATTTGAGATGAACAGGAAATGTGCTAAGGGCTTTCACTATTTCAGGGATATGGGCACATGTCTTGCTCTCATGACAAGTCTAGTCTTCAAAAGATTAGGCATCCTGATGCCATCTTCAGGGGAGAAAACAAGACATTTCCTTAAGATTAAATAACACTCTGAGTCCTGAGTTCTGGTTTTCCAAACAAAATTCTGAGAGTAAAATCCTGGGGTAAGTCAAGATAATGTCAATAACAGGAACATTTTTGTTCACAGTTTCCAATTATTTATTTTATTTATTTATGCATGCAAGAACTGGGATGTCAGCCAGAGATATGGGGGTTGAGAGGATTCACCAGAGACAGAGTGGGGAGCAGAACAGGCATTTTACTGAAATACACTGCTGAGGGGAGCAGTGAGTGAGACAGGAGAGGTCTGCCTTGCCATGTGGATCAGCTCCCTGGATGGAGATCAAACTCATGCCACAGTGGCTGGTGATAGCTTGATAGTGCTGAGAGTTTAACCCCTGAGCCACCAAGGAGGCCTCCACAGTTTCCATTTCTTACTGTAAATTCATATTTATCATTTTTTAATTCTTGTTTTCTCTCTCTCTCACACACACACACCACAGATTTCCATCTCCTGGAGAGAGAGACTACTATTATGCTAAGCAATTTGAACTCTGGGTTAGCTCTAACACTGTCACCAGGCATCAGAGGAGCTCAATTTCTCTAGATGTGAATATCCCCTTGTTTTTCTACAAAAAGCCTGCTTCATGCTTGCTGACAGGACTTTATTTTTCCTGGTAAGAATAAATGCATCTTAAAGAGTATCATCGTCTCCTCCCAGCCTATATAGTCAATCTTGATTTTGTGGTCCAATCAGTTAATTTTGAAAAATATGCATGTGGCCAGCCATCAGTGCCACTACAATCGGTGTATAGATCATCTCCATCACTCAAAAGGTTTCCTGTGTCCTTTGGATACAGGATATAGGAGGAGCTTATGAGGAATATGTGACCGTCAGTTGACTTGTGAGTTGGACTCAGGTAACAGGGACCTCTTCATCCCTTCCCCTGTCCTTGGAATGTACATTCTGCCAGGTCCCAAGGAAGGAGCTTTCACTGATGCAGCCCTGGGGGCACAATGCATTGTTGAGACCATCTACCTATCTGGAGTATCTTTCTTTGACTTGCTCTCTGGGTACAGGGGTCAGTTCGCAAACCAAAGCGGGTGCTCCAGTAGACCATTAATCTGCTTTCTAACTCCATATGTTAGATTTTTCTCTTCTAAAATATACATAAACAGAATCTACAGCATAAACCCTTTTGAACTTGGCATCTTTAGTCCAGAACATTATTTGCGAGATTCATCCATACATTTTAGTATATCAGCTTGACCCTTTTATATTTACTGTTTTATCAATTTGTTTATTAATTATTTACTTGTTTATTAATGTATATTGAAATCAATGTATCCATTCATCTTTGATGAATATTTGTCTGTTTCTAATTTTTATTATAAAATTTGTTCACTACTTATTACTAACATGGAAATGTATGTCCACATTAGATATATGTTTACATTTCTCTTTGGCAAATATGTAGGAGAAAAATTGATGGGACATACAATAGATTTTTATTTAAGTTTATACAGAAACTGTCTCATTGTTTTTCTAAAGCGGCTGTTACCATATATTCTCCCACAAGTATTGCATGCCATATCTAACACACACACGTGCATATGTACACATATGTATATACATACATATGCATACAAGTGTATACATACATATATGTGTGAAACCATGTTCAACATCATTCCTTTTCAGAGAAATTAAAATTAAAGCCACCACAACAAAACACTTACAGAAACATATATACACACACACGTACATATGTGTAAATATGTACATATATATATATACACACACATTTATGTATATGGATGGATGGATAAATAGATGATAGATGCAGTGCCCAGGCTATTTGGTAATTAGTGAGTTCTTTATACATTTTGGATTTAAGTCCTTTGCAAAAATATTTACTGCAAATATTTTCTCCCAGTGGGTATCTTGCCATTTTGTGTTTTCTTTTTTTTTTAAGATTTATTTATTTATGCATACAAGCTGGGGTATAGGCCAAAGGTGAGGGGTGGTGAGAGGATTCACCAGGGACAGAGGGGGGAGCAGAATAGGCAGATTGACTGAAATGCACTGCTGAGGGGAGCAGTGGGTGAGGCAGAAGAGGTCTGCTGCTCCATGTGGGACTCTCCCTGGCTGGGATGTAACTGGTGTTGAAATGGCTCTGGACAGCCTCATAGAGCTGCGCTTAACCCATTGTGCCATCAGGCCCGTTTTGTGTTTTCAATGCTATCATTCAAGCATATTTTTTATTTAGCCCACATTTTTTGTTTACTATCTAAGAAACCTCTGCCTATCTCTAAGTCATGAAGATTTACAACTATGCTTTTTTCAAGATGTTATATAGTAACATTTATATTTAATTTTATAATCTTACTATTTGTAATTTTTAAATATAAACTGAAGTTACAATATACTTGTTTGTCTACATGGAATTATGAGTGTTCTAATGACTTGTTGAAAATACTATCATTTCCCCATTGCAATAGCTTCGTACTCCACTAGAAAGAAATATGTTAATTTCTCTACATTCCACATATAAGTGACACCTTCCAATATTTGTATTTCTCCTTCTGATTGTTTTGCTTCACATAACCCCTTCCAGCTCCATCCATGTTGCCACAAATGGCAACAGCTTATCTTTTTTGATAGCTGAGCTATATTTCATTGTGTGGATATACCACATCTTTCTGATCCATTCATCTGTATTTGGGCACATAGCTCATTTACATAACTTAGCTAGTTTAAATAGTGTAGAATATAGAGAAACTAAGCAAAGGGTCAGGAAAAAGCCAAATTAAAGACAAACCCTAGAAAGCTGACTATGAAATGAGGCTACTAGAGGGAGAATGGAAGGGGGAGGGGCAACAGCAATATGGAGAGTGAACAAAATGAAGCACAGTGGTGAGAATGGATGTCTTGGTGGTGGTTGTGGTGTGATAATACCACCTTGAATGGGGAGATCCTAAACTTTTAACACAAAACAAGGTAAACCAATGTTACATTAAAAGAAAAAAAGAGAGAGAGAGAGTAAAAACTAACAAAAAAAAGATAAATCAGTTGACCATTTAAATTTGTGTGTCCTATTTTTGGACACTGTTCTTTTTCATTGACTAACTTACCATCCTGAAATCAGTATCACATTGTACTGATTGTGATAGATTTCAGATAAATCATGAAATTGGTTAATGTAAGAACTCCAGCTTTTCTTTCCTCCTTTTTTAAACTTTTTCTTATATTTATTTTAGAAATAATGTCGATTTCTGTAAAAAAAAAATTACTATTGGGATTTGGATGGCATTGTGTTTTCTAATCATTAATTGATACTACATAGAAAATTGAATTTTATATATTGATTTTATTTCCTGAGATCTCGCTCATTTCACTAATTACTTAGAATAGATTTATTTGTATATTCCCTAGGATTTTCCATGTACCTGATCATATTATATATCCAATCATACAGAAATTTATAGATTACAGTAAGGATTTTGGCTTTCACCATAATTAAGATGCAGAAATTTAGAGGATTTGTTTTTGTTTTTGTAGAAGAGTGATACAATCTAATAGTATTAATTTATTGTTGAGTAAAGGTTAGATTGAAGAGGAACAAAGACAAAAGCAGGGCTATAAATCAGGTTACTCTTGCCATAATCCAAGAAATGAATAAGGGTTACTTAGACCAAGTTTACTTACTGATTATGAGAAATGACCTACTTTAAGATATTTAAGAGATTTTTGAGATGTATATGCAACATTATTGAATACCTTAATTTTTTACAAGGGAAAGAAAAGGAGAAACAAGTTTTTGTTCCTCTATAGTAGAAGGGCTTAGTTCCCTTCTGAACTGAAAAGTATAACAAAACACAGGGTATATGAACACAGTGCTACTTGAAGAATCATTTTTCATTGGCTAGTATGTGCTCTCCAAACATTGGGGATATAGGAACAATTTGTTGTTTTATTTTTTTTTTATTATTATTATTTTTTAAAGATTTATTTATACAAGCTGGGGTACAGGCCAGAGGCGTGGGGCGGTGAGAGGGTTTACCAGAGACAGAGTGGGGAGCAGAACAGGCAGATCAGAAATACACTGCTGGGGGAGCAGCGGGCGAGGCAGGAGAGGTCTGCCGCACAATGTGGGATTCTCCCGGCTAGGCGTCGAACCCGCACCGCGTGCTGCCGACAGCTCCACAGCGTAGCGGTCAACCGCTGCACCACCAGGGAGGCCCCCAATTTGTTGTTTTATGTCAAATTTTCCTGCTTAATTTCCATTTGGATCACACATATACCTTTAAAAAGTGCATAATTAGTGCTTAAAACAATGCTATCTTTCAACTTACCTATATCTTTGAGCTTGAATTTTAAATCAGTAGTCATAGGGTCCCTATTGGGGCCTGGGCTCTAAGAAGAGAGACTTACAGCAGGGACTTGTACCATCGACAGCAAGAACTGCAGCAAAACTTAGGAATGAGACAAGTGATCATCCTCTAAGGCGAACTGAGAATCAAATGTCAGTATCTGATGCTTAATTTCAAAGAAGAGTCAAGAGTTAGAAGGAAATCTTAAGAGAGAAAGAGGTGTCATAGCGTGTGAACAAGTTTAGCATGTGAACAAGTTGCATCTGAGGACATGGGCATAATTGTTGAGAATAACTTTTAGGCGGTCACTGTTTTAGTGTGTAGATGTATGCTTGGTGTGTGTGTGCGTGTGTGCGTGTGTGCGCGCGCGCGCATGTACTTACAAGTATAAATTGCTCTGGCTTAAAGTGTCAGAAGCAGAATTCATATCAGAGATTAAACTGATATAATGATATAACGGATATTATTGTTAATGTATTAATGAGTATTTAAATTGAATACACCACAAGGGGCAATATCACACACCTTTCATAATGTATTAATGTGGGTAGATGTGCTTCCACATTGGAGTTACACATGTCTAATTGAGCACACAGATATAACTTAGTGTAAATGAGTAGTTCACTCATGCAAGCATCTAACATACACTTTTTTTATGGAACTAAGGTGGGAGTGGGGGCTGGAATCTACTCCTGCTGTTTTTCTGATTTGTTCCTAAGCTCATTAGATGCTCAGAGCCTCCTCCAGGGGATGAATCTCATCTTCAGACAATGTTAAACTCATTCTCTTGAGCAGAGGTGAAAAAGCTATTTCCCCACTGGAGTTTTCACAGGCAAACATTTCCTTCAGGAAATCAAACAATTCTAGGACTTGACAAGGTAGCTAAGTATTTCAGCTTAGCAAGTAGCTGCCAGTGGAAACCCCTGTTTACCTCTATGCAACCTCAGGCCCCTCCAGACGATAACAAAGCCATTAGTCTTAAAAGGAAGAAAACATCTTTGACAAATCTTCTTGACACAAACCCTGCTACTGCCTAAACATGGACAGATAATCTCAAATGACTGAGACTGAAGTCCCAAACAGCTTAATTTATGATCGTCACATATATTAATATGCATATTTTACCTTCTTCTAAAAGTAACATATGATAAATTAAAACTCTGAATTCTGGGTTCCTCGTTTTAGCTTTTTGTAGTTTATGGTTATTGCCTTTTTTTTTTCCTTCAAAACTTCCTTTTATAACAAATATGATTTCAATGTTAATGTTTGTGGGGCATTTTGATGGAGGCTGACTCCCAATGGACAGAGAGGCACAGCCCCTGTAATACTGACTTATATCTTAGTGTTGAAGATAGAAAATAAGTCAATAAACAAGCACATCATGAGCTGTGGTAAGAGTGAGGGAATATATGAACAGAGATGAAAGAAAAACAGAAAAGTTTCCTTTTTGTACTAAGGTCAGGAACAGTCTTTCTAAGAGCATGATACCTACATTGAGTCTATATGCTGAGAAGAAGACAATTGAACAGAGGTGGGCAGATTGTTTCCAAAAGGGAAGGAATAAAGACTCTAATGCCAGAAGCTGACAGAAAGCCTACTTGTCAGTATTAGAGCAAGGAACAGGATGTTGTAGTCTACAATGAAACTGGACAAAGTACATTAAAAACGTCTCATCATATGAGAAATTTGAGAGTGGTAAGCTATTCCATTGTTTTGGTGTCTTGAGAATAATCCGAAGGACTATGAGTAGGTTTCCCTGCTCACTCAGTAAATACTTGGACACCAGCAGTATGTCTGAGAATTTAACTCCATTCTTATACAACCTGGATATACCATCATATTCCATAAGTCAGAGACACGAAATGCCACTTCCACTTGCTGACCACAAGCCCAGTTTGTTACCTATGTTTCCAACCAACAAGCTACAATTTAGAGGTTCTCAAGAACCCCAGTTCAGACTTTAGTCTGGACCCCACCCATCACCAGTCCAAATTATCTTTGTACAACTCATTATAAATCAGAGATTCCCAGGTCATGCTCCTCAGGTTAGGTTCATTTGTTAGAGAAGCTCACAGAACTCAGGAGATCTATATACTCACTGGATCACCAATTTATTATAAAGGGCATCACTTAAGAACAGCCAGATGAAAGTGATTCATAGGCCAAGAGATAGGGAAAAGGCATGAAGCGTCCATGTCCTCTCCAGGCACACCATTCCCCCCAAATTTTTACATGTTCACCAACCTGGAAGAACTCCAAAGACCCTCCTGACTTTAGAGGGACTTAATTGCATAAGAGTGATTGCTTAGGGCCTCCCTGGTGGCGCAGTGGTTAAGCGCTATGTTGTGGAGCTGTCAACAGCAGCGACTCAAGTTTGACACCTGGCAGAGGAGAATCCCACATGGCCTGGCAGACCTCTCCTGCCTCGCCCGCTGCTCCCCTCAGCAGTGTATTTCCGTTGATCTGCCTGTTCTGCTCCCCACTGTCTCTGGTGAACCCTCTCGCTGCCCCATGCCTCTGGCCTGTACCCCAGCTTGTATGCATAAATAAATAAATCTCTAAAAATAAATAAATAAATAAATAAATAAATAAATAAATAAGAGTGATTGCTTAACTCATTTTTTACTGGTAATTAAAATCAACTTCCTTTCCCTGGAGACCAGGAGAATGGGTGGGACTGGAAATTCCAACCCTCTAATCATCTGGTTGATTGCCCTGGCAACCAGGAGCAGTGCTGAGGTTTTTTTCCCAAAAAGTCCCCTGCATTAACATCTCAGCACTTAGAAAATTCTAAAGGCTTTTGATTTTTATGAGCTAGGAATTGTGGATGAAGACCAAATATATATGAGGAATAAATAGTTCTTATAAATCAGAATAGTGCAGTTATTGAGATTTTATATACTTAGGACAATAAGCAAGCAAATAAGAAGTGGGTAGCTAAGCAGGACACTTTCTGTTTGTTTATATGACCCTCTGTTTTGTCAAAGATTCTTTCTAAATAACCCTGTTCAATTAACATGAACATAGCCATTCCAGAAATTAAATCATGCCTGGAAATATGAATGTGAATAGGGAAACAATGGGCGTGAGTAAAGGTATTCACTCACACAACTCTGTCTTTCAGAAAGTTAAACACAGTTTCTCTCTCTAAATAGCCTCTATTGGATTTCTCTTCATTGCATTTCTCCTATTCTGTCCATTCTCTTTCAGACCTGAGTTTTCTAAAGATTATTTGTATTTCTATAAATACACTCCTTGCTGAGAATCTGGTGCATACTTTAAAAAATACATTACATATGCATACACATACATTGAGACTTAGAAATTATATTTCCTGGGGAGAATCTCAGTAATCAGTGTTTTACCTCTACACCAGGTTTTCTGCAACATAGTCAAGAGAGGGTCAGTAACTTAACTACTCTATCTGCCTCAATCTGTTTCCTGACAGCAACCCCCCCACGCCCCGCTACCAACCACCGGTCTGAAAACAGACCAGCTTATAAGGTATATATCCAATAATATTCTATCATTCAAAAAATTATTTTATTCAATACAGCATCAAAACAAAACCATTTCAAGGTGCCATTTTGAAAAGCGCTGTGGATTTCCTATAGGATCATTATCATAGTTGATAACAGGAACAGCAAAATCTAAGAAATCTAACAGACAGATATGTATATTTAAGAAAAAAAAGTATTGATTGTTTAACTGTTTAAAAAGCAAAAACAGAAGCTAATAACAGTAGACCCAGCAGTGACTAAACTGAAACTAAAAGTAAGTAAACTGAAAATGAGTAATCTGAAACTCACAAAGACATGAATTATCTAGAAAGAATGTCGGTTTATATGAACCTACATTTGGTTACCTGAAAAAATATACTGAACACAGAGTTAAAATTCGTAAAATTATGCTTGACTTATATAAATTATGCTTGACTTATACTTGGCACTTTTATTATATAAGTAATCTGTATTACACATATATATATATATTTATATAAATAAATATATACTCACTATTAAAATGAAAATAAAGTATTCTAAAGCCAAGACTGAAAGGATACCTTATAATTATGTCATCCATTCTGCTCTTCTCAGAGCAAATAAAAAGTTAAAAATTTGCTTGTATATATACTGATTAAAAATATATGCAAGTGTGTGTGTGTGTGTGTGTGTGTGTGTGTGTGTATGTAATGCAAATGTGCCACTTAGGTTTGCTGGGGATTAAATTTTCTTTTACATGTTTGCTTACATAGATCGAATTATGTATTTTGTATTTTCTTTTTTCAGTTAAAATAATAATGTGTGTATGATGTACTTCCAAAGGTGAGCTATAACAAACTGTTTAACTCTTGTTTAGTATTTTATAATAACATATCAATACAGATGAGTGGATTAGGAAGATGGGCTATATATGCATAACAGAATACTATTCAGCTGTATAAAAAAAACAAACTCTTGACTTGTGACAAGGTGGATGAAATGGGACAAGATGATGTTGAGTGAAATAAGTGAGATGGTGAAGAAAACTACCATTGGTGTCAGGGTCAGATTAAACCAAACTAATAACAGGGCCTCCCTAGTGGTGCAACGGGTTAAGTCTCAGCACTATTAAGCTATCCAGAGCCACTGCAGCACGAGTTCATTACCCAGCCAGGGAGCTTCCCACATGGCGCAGTAGACCTTTCCTGCCTCGCCTGCTCTTCCCTTCAGCAGTGTACTTCAGTCAATCTGCTTGTTCTGCTCCCCACTGTCTCTGGTGAATCCTCTCACCTCTGCCTTCCCCCACACACATTTATGGCCTAACCCCAGCTCTTGTCTGCATAAATAAATAAATCCTTATAATATAAATAAATAAATGAATTACGTTGTACATGACAAAAAACATTTACATCACTAAGATCTCACTAATCCTAATAGATACTGCTAGACCAGATCTTCATCTTGAGATCAGTTTTCCACATTAAATTACAAGTAGCTTTTTATTTAATTTTGAGTAGAGCCATAGATTAGGGTTAATCTAAATTCTTAGTATGATGATGTCAGTGTGGGTATTTATTAAATAATGTTATATATGAGAAAAACTTTTCATTCTATCAAAAGGTCTTCTTGAGAGTCTAGTATATATGAAGTGTGCTTCTAGACATTAGGGACTTGTTAGTGAGGATGGGGAGGAAGATATTTTAGAGTCTTTGTTTTATTAGAGAGATGGACAATAAATAATAAATGGAAAATTTAAATTATAAGATATTTAGAAAGGGATAAATTCATAAAGTAAGGGAAGAGATACTGAGATTCTTTAGTGTGATTTTAAAATAAGGTAGCCATTTTTCATTGAGAATTAGGGAGAATGAAAATCTGGGACAGAGAGAAAAGAAATTCCAGAGACCTTGTTGTAGAGCATTTTGGAGGACTACAGAGAAAATCGAATTAGTATGAAAGTTGAGTGAGGCAGAAAGTTGTAGGAGGTGAAAGCAGTGTTTTGGAGGAGATGGTAATATCATTTAAAGCCTTATAGATGACAAACACTCATAGTCCATAAACTTTTTGAAAATTAACATCTTTCTTGAATGTATTTAGACTCACATCTTTCTCCTACGGATTTAAATTATTAAAATGTCTTCCTCTTTAACTGATAATTCAACAAAGCTCATTATCTGTCATAATCCCCACAGTCTGTATTCACTCTCCTCCCTCGAGCACTTTGGAAACAGGAAAACTATGTGGTTTTCTTTAAGTATCCTCTCCAGTCTCCCCATCTTTTGAGTGTACCTAGAACTTCATTTACAGCTCCCTGTGCTGCTTCTTGTTTCCTAGTGCCTTTATCGTATTAATATATACATATATATATATATATTATATTCATATATATGTGTGCATACATATACATACACACACACACATATATGAATGAATAAGGAATTCCAGCAAGTCTCCCCACTGGAATGTCCTTTGAGTGAGTACTCAGTTAAAAAAAAAAAAATGTTGAATTAAATCCTAGGTATATCTGAAGATGATGAATATGAATATCTGAAGATGTACCAATGTAAGTTTATAATTGTACCCAAAATTTCCAGATGTTTAGAAAAGGGTTAAATTGGACCCTGAGTGTTATCTAGGCTGTGGGTACTATTCTACTTTCTCCTCGCTGTCTCCCCTTTGTTGCAGCTTCTCCTGTGATGTCATTGTCAGAAGTTGTCATATGCTTCTGAAGCAGGCCAGATATCAATCTGGCCTTTTAATTACGCTGGGACAATGGCTTGTTTCTGGCAGTCTCACGATAGACAACTATTGATTTTGCTTTTCAGTTTAGAGTTTGCAGAGTATAGCAGATTGACAGCCACACAAACATGAGCCCTTTATTCAAAGTTCTGCATAGCTCCTACATAATTGATGAAGCTAATCTTTCCACCTTTCCTAAACTAGAACACACAAGATTCATGCTAGATGAAACAAGGTGTCTACAAGTAAAGGATTAAAACAATTAATGAAGATCAGAAACTGAGACAGTGTAGAACAGAGACTGACAACATTATGATATCAAGAATTATGATAATTTTGTTCACTAAAACATCCAAGTACTTCCATAGAAATTGAATATTTTTTAATAAATGATAGAAGGAAAGTAGACATGAGGTTGAACGAGTGACCATTTGAGCACTGTTTTACACTTATTAATTTTGTGTCATTGACCACTGCACATAACTTCCCTTGATTTAGCCTATTTGTAAAATGGGCATAATCAGGATACTATTTCATTGTATTATTGTGATAAAAATATAAATAATTTAATGCATGTAGAAAAATACTTGGTACATACTTAGCTCTTACATTTTATTTTGCTTAACTGTACATGTTCCATCATTGCTTCTTGAACACACACTTATACACGACTCTCATGTCAAATAATTATGCCACTGAAATATTTTTGTAAGCTCCTCAAATTTGCCTGTGATCTCCTTTCAGTAGCCTCTCCACTCTCCCCAACTTCTGAGTGTACCCAGAACTCAATTTTCAGCTGCCTGTGACACTTCTTTTCTCATATTGCCTCCCTCACATTAAAAAAAAATAATAATACATCTGAATAAGGAATTCCAGCCAAACCCCCTTCAGGAATTTCTTTCTTTGAGTCAGCATCCAGTAAAACAAACAAACAAACAAAAAAAGTTGAATTAAATAAAAATAGTTCTGTGAAATTGCTTCAGTTCTTTCAGTTTTCAGCCTATTACTGTACATTGCATATTGATATCTCAGCCTTTCCTGTATAATTAGACTCCCATACATCAGCTGACAAATAAGAATATCTAGAACATAAGAGCGTGTTCTGAAAAACTGAACACTTTCTTTTAGAAATGTCACTGTTGGGGCTCCCCAGTGGCACAGCGGTTGAGCGCTGCGCTGTGGAGCTGTCGGCAGGGGCGATGTGAGTTTGACGCCAGACTGGGGAGAATACCACATGGTGGGGCAGACCTCTCCTGCCTCGCCCGCTGCTCCCCTCAGCAGTGTATTTCCGTCAATCTGCCTGTTCTGCTCCCCACTCTGTCTCTGGTGAGCCCTCTCGCCGCCCCACGCCTCTGGCCTGTACCCCGGCTTGTATGTTAAAAAAAAAAAAAAAGTCACTGTTGGGCAAGTTATTTTAACTTTCTAATTCTTAATTTTTCTCCTTTAAAATTAGGTCCAAATGTGGCCTCCCTGGTGGTGCAACCGGTTAAGCACAGCACTGTGAAGCTATCTAGAGCTACTACAGCATGAGTTTGATGCCCAGCTGGGGAGCTTCCCACATGGCACAGCAGACCTCTCCTGCCTCACCCGCTGTTCCCCTCAGCAGTGTGCTTCAGACAATCTGCCTATTCTGCTCCTCACTCTGTCTCTGGTGAACCCTCTCACCATCTCACACCTAAGGCTGAACCCCAGTTTGCATGCATAAATAAATAAATCTTAAAGAAAAAAATAGGCCAAAAAGTACCTAACATTTTTGCTATGAAGACTATAAAAGTTAATACATATAAAAGGCTCTCAGTCATTTTTGGCCCATATTGAAGACTTGTTTATTGTTATTATGGTCATATTATCTTTATATGTTATTATCTTTACATTGGGAGAGCCTATTAATTTTTAAGTGCTTGATTGTAGTATACCCTTATTATTAAAATTAAATCATTAAAACTTAATTTGTTGTTCTCTATAAATAGAAATTATCAGCACTTGGCAACTATGAATAAATCAGGAAATATTTCTTAAACAGATAAATGCCAAAGCTAACATTGATTGGCTTCATACACATTGTTCTGGCCCCAATTTTTCCTTTCTCAATTGTCCCCTACTCTTCAGGTGCAGTATTGCCCCAAGGCCTTCTTTACTTCCTCCGATCATTTTGTTCATCTGTTGTATTTACACCACAAAATAGAGTTGAAGGAACCTTCTCCAGCGAGCCTTTCTTGGTCAATTGTATTTGCCCACTGTCATTTTAGTGGAGGTGTGTAGGTTAGATCAGAATTAGCCATTAATTAGAATAAAGCCACAACCTTATCACTTAGCAGCCTTGTGCACCAGTGTAAGTTACTGAACATCCCTTATTCTCATATCTCTGTCCTCCTATATATGAAATGCACCTACTTCTTGGGTGGTTGTGATGACCTTGTGAAAAAACGTATCTAAGTGTTCAATAAGGTATCTACAGAGAAAATAGAATTTTATAAACCTTTGCCATTTGTGTTCATTTTAATTGTTTAACACACTTCTTGATTTTCATAATATGTTCCACCTTAGATTATAATCATCTCTGACTATGTCAATATATATGAATCCATTTCTTATCCTTTCAGACACATGGAAATACAATGAACATGTATTGGCTGAAGGGATGATGAATATACTCCCAGAGTACAAAGACTGTGAGATTTGCTAAGTGAGGTAGGCAATGCCCAGTAAAGGGACCCCTGAAATAGAATTATTAGATTTATCAAATGAAAATACAGAATATATGGATAAATTTGAATAATACTTAAAAAACAAATTGTTTTTCATAAAAGTAAACCCACGTAATGTTTAGATAGTCTAGTTATATGTTGGAAATTCGAATTTAACTGGATATCTTGCATTTTATCTGGAAATGCAACCTCAAAGCCACTTTCAAATGTGTAATCTGTCTCCGTGTTCCAATGGGACTCAGGTCCATAAAGGACAACTTGTTAAGGTCAAGATAAAAAGATAAACAAATTTGATTTAAACCTACATTGTGTAACTACTCAATCTGCTATAAGGAAAACTCATTTGCTTTGAAGTGGACTCTATTATCAAGTTAACTCATTCCTTGGAAAAATATACAGAAATGACACTTGGCGTATTTTTCTTCCTACTAAAGTAGTAGTGAAGAGTTGAATAATGGTTTACAAAATGATGAGTGAGTGTATTCTAGCCCAAGGCAGTGCTAACTGAGGCTTTCATTGCCCCTTTTATTTGATCAATTCTAGAAAAGCGTCAGAGCCTCTGAGTTGATCCTGCTCAATCCATATCATTTTATTGGAAAGTTAATTGTCTGTTGGGTTTATTTCTCACATCCTTGTCATCAATGGCAGTTACTTCAATATAGTTTAATACTTGGACAATTTCAATGTGTATATATCCAGATTAGGTTATTTCTGCATGCACTATATAAGTTCCATGTAGGTCTTGCTCAATTCTTTCTCCATAACTCTCAGCAATATTCTTGGCACAGAGTTGGAGGTCAACAGTTGTTGAATAACTGAATGATTAAGATCTCAAACTCTATAGACAGGCAAAACCAGATTTAAATTCTGACTTTATCCCTTACAAGCTGAGAGCCTCCAAAGTTAATTATTCTCTCAGGATTTACATTCCCTGTCTATAAAATGGGATAAAAGGATAAAAATAGAACCAAAGCATTGTTATATTTTGACTATTGAATAAAACCTTGGATTTAAGCAGTTTAGCAGAGGGTCGGAAGTATAGTCAGTGATTTAAAATGTTAGTTAATATTGTGTTTTATCCCTGAATGTTTGTATAGACAAAGTGTTAACAAAATGTGACCCTTTTTGCTTGATAGCCTGATCCTGAATTATTCTCTAGCTCTGATCCCCTGAGAAGCCTTATGAGACTAAGAAAATCTACATGTTTTCAGGCTACATAGCTAATGGTGATAAAACAAAACCAAAAACCAAACAAACAAAAGTCCCTTAGTGGTGGTAAATTGCATCTGGACTGGGAAAACTACAAATAAGCTCTATATAATGATGCATATCCAATGCTATGCAAAGGTCTGAGAGTTTTGTGACATACATATTGAAATGGATATAAATGCCCTCTGAAGCCATTCCATGGAATGTTAAGAAAGACAGCATTTTTTATTGGTTATCAAATTTCTAAGCCAAAGTACCCCTGTACCTACTGAATTTGTTACCTTGGACTTGAAGTCGTCATCTGGGAAGACAACAACTTTGCTTAGCTACATCGACTGCTGCTAAGACTACCACAAAGAGGAAGATTTGGCATTGTCCTGCCAGCTAGCTGTACAGTTTCTTTCTATACTTCTTCTTAGTAGACTCCCAGGGTGATGGATTGTTGGCTCAAGGTATTAATGTTCACGTAAGCCTGAAAACATGCCTGGTAGATGTTTCAGGACTGACCAGTGTAAGGTACATCTGTTCTGTATGGTGACAAATTTGCTAGTCTTAAAATCTTAAGACTGGAAGCAATCTTACATTCCACTATCACTGATGATCTGCCTAATATGCAAATCCCTTCTGCAATATTTGCAACAAATGCCCACCTGGTCTTTTTGCCAACATTTTCAGCCAGGAGAAATGGATTATCCCCTCATGAGTCTATTGCAGTACCAGGAAGTTCCATCATAAATACCTGAAAGAGGGGGCCTCCCTGGTGGCGCAGCAGGATAAGTCTCAGCACGATGAAGCTATCGGCAGCCACTGCAGCACGAGTCAGATCCCCAGTCAGGGAGCTTCCCACATGGCACAGCAGACCTCTCCTGTCCCACCCCCTGCTCCCCTCAGCAATGTATTTCAGTCAATCTGCCTGTTCTGCTGCCCACTCTGTCTCTGCAGAATCCTCTCACCCCCTCACACATCTGGCCTACACCCCAGCTTGTATGCATAAATACGATAAATCTTCAAACAAAAATACCTGAAATGTCTAACTTTTAGTTTTACCTCTCCTCTGCTTGAGAGCTACATGGCATAAGTTTAGATTATTTTCCATGACTGATCTTCACATATTTTTCAGATATCAATTTTATGTTCCTTTAATCTCTTCTTCTTTAAAAAAAAAAAAAAGCTACATGGATGGAATTAGAGGGAATCATACTCAGTGAAATAAGCCAGAAAGCAAAAGAAAAATATTGAATGGTTTCACTTATAACAGGACTATAGGGAGGCCGGGTGGGAGAGAGACACTCAGCAGTCGGGGGGGTGGGGGTGGGGGAGGGGAGGATAAGGGCACAAAATGGAAGAGAGGAAAATACAGGGGGCCATGGAGATGGATCACAGGTGAATTGGTGGTGGGCTGCCCAAGGGGAATACAAAATGTAAAAGACATAAATAACAATAAAAAAAAGCTATGTTTTCTCAAATGTCCCCTTATTGTTTTTCCCATCTTTCTGCTCATCTTCCTACACTAAGTCATCATGTCAATCTTTCCACATGTTTTTTAAAGTATATGGTAATTTCTATAATCCTGGGTCAAGGTGAACTTTAAGTAAGACTTATTTTATTCCATTATAGAAGTAACAAATAATTATTATTTGTAAATTAGAAAGGTAAGAAAGTAAAGATAAGAAAACTAAATATCCTAAGGATGCAATGGTAGGTACAAAAATATACAAATATGCAGCCCATGTTCTTGTGGAGTTTATGAAAAGCAGTAATCATTTAAAAATTGTGCAATGGGTAAATGCAAAATTAAAACTTTATTAAATATGATTTTTTTGAAAAATGCTATTTAGAACTTTAAATTTACTATAGCATAAATAACAGATCTGGTAAATTCTTTAATCCTAAAATGGTGAAAGAATAATGACCTGAAGAACAGTATGTTTTCAGGCAGAAGGAAGAACTCAGAAGAAAGAAGTATTTCAGGCAAAGGAATTAGGATAAGCAAAATCCCTGGAAACAGGACAGACCATCTCACGTTTGAGGAAATGAGGAAGTAAGGAAAGAATATTGCATTCCAGACTTTTCACCTAACAGAACAGTGCATATAAATTATCTTAGATTGAAATCTGGGAAAATGAGAAGATTTTGTGTCCAGGAAAAATCTATTTTAATAGATTTAAATTTTAATTACACATCCATCTGGACTTCTTAAATTTCTTCCCTTCATCATGTGTCTCACTCCATGCTGGAGATGTTAGTGTAAACACTGAAACCAAGATACTTTAGCTGCAACATATGATGGATTACCGGGCCTCCCTGGTTGCGCAGCGGTTGGGCGCTGCGCTGTGGAGCTGTCAGCAGCGTCAATGCGGGTTCGATGTCCAGCTGGGGAGAATCCCACATGGTGCAGCGGGCCTCTCCTGTCTCGCCCGCTGCTCCCCTCAGCAGTGTATTTCTGATCTGCCTTTTCTGCTCCCCACTCTGTCTCTGGTGGACCCTCTCGCTGTCCCACACCTCTGGTCTGTACCCCAGCTTGTATGTATAAATAAATAAATCTTTAAAAAAAAATGGATTACCTCAGGGTAATCACTAGAACAATTATGACCAGTTTCCTTAATAAGCAGAGGTTTGCCTTTTGTTTTTTTTTTTTTTGTTTTATTTTTGTTGTTGTTGTTGTTGTTTTAGAAAGCTGTAATTTACAAAGAGAATAAGTTTGAACCTCGGTTGGTACAATTTTGGCTCTATCTCAAATATTTACTAACTAGGTCATTTTGGCAGGGTACTAAAATTATCTGAGTCTTGGGCTCTTTCTCCATAATATACAGTAAGTTAATAGGCAAAGGAATAATAAGCATTATGAAGCTATCCACAGCCACTGCAGCACGAGTTTGAACCCTGGCCAGGGAACTTCCCACAGGACTCAGCAGACCTCTCCTGTCTCTCCTGCTGCTCCCCTCAGCAGTGTACTTCAGTCAATCTGCCTGTTCTGCTGCCCACTCTGTTTCTGCTAAATCCTCTTACTCTCCCCCACACCAGTGGCCTACACCCCAGCTCTTGTATGCATAAATAAATCTTAAAAAAATATTCTAAAGAAATGATACTGTATACCACGTTGCATAATTGTATTGCTTGAAATAGCACAAAAAAGGAAACATGTAGACAAAAAACCTTTATGTCCATTTCAAAGATAAGAGGTTCCTAGAAAACTATATTCAATAAACGATGCTCATGTGAGAAGGCAAAGTCCTTTGTATCGGGGTAGAATGAGGAGTCAACCTAGTGGGCTACTTTTGCATTTGTCACACACAGCAGTGCTTTTTGGGGGGTTATGAAGATATTATTTCTTCATAAATATGTTTTTTCTCTGTCAATTTAAAATAATTCCTACTCATCAAAACCACCACTTAGATCTATGTTTTCCTTTCATCATTTATCCCTTATTAGTAGCACCACAAAGATATGTGTCAGGTTAAGAAGTCGGGTATTTCAGTGAGGACATGTGCTTGAAGATGACAGTACTTGGCCATTCTTACTGGTTGAGCCTTTATATTAGTACAGGGAATAACAAACAATCCTGTTTGAGAAGTAATTCTCATGTTTATAATCATCATTTTCTTCATGTTGACCCAGGAGAGGTGACATAGCTATCCCTCTCAGTGTTGTTATTGTTTGTTTTATTTTGTTTTTTAGTATCCTTTCCATTTGCTCAATCTGCTATATTTTTAAATGTATTTATTTATATATATTTTACATGTGTTGTTACTGTTTTTAAGAAATATAGCTATGAATAAAAGAAACACTGTCCCATCTCATTCTTCCTATTCATGAAGTCACTATCCACCCTCTGCTATTTTATTGTCTAATAAACTCCCTCCCACTCTATTATGAGTCTATTTTATCCAAAATTATCAAAGTAAGTTATAAATAGTAATGGTAATTTAATTTAAAAAACAGGTAAAGATTGCCCCCTACCTCAGTGCTTTTACCATTTACTTGAGGTGGGCCTTAGGGTACTTCTTAGGTCTTTTTTTCATAGTCTTTCTCACAGAAAGATAGAGGAAAAAAATGTTAAGTACTTAGTCTGCATTAGGTACCATCATAGGTACCACTGCATTAGGTACCATCATAGGTACCATCATTAGGTACCACTGCTTTTCATACATTTTGCATCTAATTTACTACCTAGAACTGTGGTAGTTAAATATTTTCCCCATTTCACAGAAAACAAAGCCAGGGCTTAGAGAAGTGAAATGACCTCAGCATCACATAACAGGAAAGTATCAGAACATGAATTTGAAAGCATGGCAAAGGTGGGAAGAACTGTGCTTTGACTGGGGGTGAGATCAAGGGCAGAAAGCAAATGATAATCAGGTAAACCAATCACAGGAATTCTAAGAGAAACACTCATTCTAGGAGAAATAAGAGTGAATAGCATTTTGTGAATATCGCAACTATTTGAAAAATTTTCAACATCAATTTGCATATTAAGTCATTAGATCTATGTGTAAGTATTGATTGTCTGCATATGCTGTTTTGAGGATAGACTACATTTTAAAAGACTGAGCAAGTAATCTATAGTAAGGTTAACAATAACAAGGATTTAAGAGAAAAGCTATCATTGTATTTTTATATATTTTATACAACTAGGAGAGGAACAAATTTAACCTTATATGGTCTTTTGCTAAGATTTCTAGGTCTGCCTGGTTTTTGAGCCAAATGGTTTGGCATGAAGGGCATGGGTTCCCTCTGGGGGCCATTTTGAGGAAAAGCAATTGCGATGCAATTATAGCACCTGCAAATATTATTTTAAACTTTTCTATTCATTGTCTACCACAGGTTGGATTCCCAGGGAAGCAAACTTTAAGATAGAATTTAATATGCAGGGTCTTTGTTGAGGCGTCCCTTGGGGGCAATAGTGTGCAAGGAAGAGTGGAAGTAAGATTTGGCACAGAGAGCATTCAAGCTGCAGTTTAGCCAGCTAAACCCCCATCTCACACATGTAGAGCTCTGCAGTTAGAAGAGTCCCTTTAAATTGTCCCAAGGCGGATCAAATAATCAGGCATTTATGCTCCTGGATTGATTAGTTCTTTAATGTGTGCCATGTCAGGAAAAGGCCTTATCTTGGCCATATTAGCTCTCTGTAGCCAAGGTCATTCCTGACAGAGGAAGTGACAGATGAAGGCTGCTGCCTGACAATGTGTCAGCAGCTGGTACTACATGCCCTCCCAGTAGAGGAATATAGCTGGTGTTAACACACATAGTAGAATATAGGCAGTGTTAACACATATAGTACAATATAGGTGGTGTTAACACATACAGTTATAACACATATAGCACATATAGTACACATATAGTACAACACACAGAGTTCCCTGGATGTCATTATGAGCATAGGGATAATCAACCAAGAAGGCCATCCTTCCATATGAACTAGTACAATAGCTACCTAGTTATTCTAGTTTACTTGCAATTATTATAACCTTATATCCTATTTAATTCAGCTACAACAAAAGCAGATTTTTGTGGAATTTATTTTTGTTGGTGGTGGCAGTGCTATAATAGAGACAATCTTACAGACATATTTTCCAAATGGTACAAGTCAACTGGGCCGCCTTAACACCATAGGACAGACTGGATGTTGTAAACAACAGGAAATCATTTCCTCACAGTTCTGGAGACAAGGGGTCCAAATCAAGGTGCATGAACATCTGGTTTCTGGTGAAGTCTCTCTTCCTGACTTTTAGGTGATTTTTTTTGTTTGCTGTGTCCTCACATAGACTTTCTCCTGTGTGTGCCTGGAAAGTATGGGGGAGGTGTCTGGTCTCCTCCTCTTCTTATAAAGATATGAACCCTCTCAGAGTAGGAGTTAAACTTAGGACCTCGCTCTATTTATTTATTTTTTAAAAATTTATTTATTTTTTTCAGACAAGCTGGGGTGCAGGCAGGCCAGAGGTGTGGGGCAGTAAGAGGGTTCACCAGAGACAGAGTGGGAGTAGAACAGGCAGATCGACCGAAACACACTGCGGGCAAGGCGGGAGAGGTCTGCTGTGCCATGTGGGAATCTCCCTGGCTGGGCATCGATCTTGTTCTGCAGCCTCCAACAGCTCCATGGTGCAACACTTACACTTTTGAGCCACCAGGGAGACCCTTTATGGCCTCACTTTACCTTAATTAGCTCCCAAGAGTTCTTATCTCCAAATGCAGACTGATTGAGGGTTAGAGAGCAAACATATGCATATGTTTGGTAGGCACCATTCATAACTTAAAATAATTGCACTAAGCATTGCATCTGATTTCAAGTGCTGTGTAAAATGTGAATGTTTCTTTGGTTATTGATCCTTCCTTGCGTATATTCTATGACAATGAGTGCCTTAATTGTTCAGTTTTAATGGGTTGCCGTTTTCATTTACATTTAACCTTCCTCTGCATTTACTCTTCTACTTTATACCTGGGTTTTGTGGTCCTATCTTCAAAAAAATTATCTATATTTATCTACTATTTATTTATAAAGACAGAAACATTTATATATATATACGGAATTAGTATATGCATACATAGTTGTATATACACATACACACATGTACATATGGACAAAGGCTGTTTATTACATCATTATTAATCAAAATGAAAAATGAGGAATAATATAATGGTCTCAGAGTAAGATTCTAATAAAATCGATTATGGTACTCCTAATCAGTAAAATTATATATATATATATATATATATATATATATATATATATATATATATATATATATATATTATGATAAAGACTACTTATCATCGTTTAAGTAAGAAACCATTTGGTTTCAGAAAAATTTATGAAATTTTCTCTACGTGTATATACATATGTGTGCACAGAAACATGGAATGATATATAATAAGCTATTGACAGATGCTATTCTTCAGGGTTAGGAATATATATAATGCTTATTTTTTTCTTAGTGTTTTAGCTAATCATTTATATTTTAATTTGTTGTAATTAAAATGCCTTAAATAGGTAAGTAAAAAACATGACAAGTGTTCATTTACATTTTATCAAAAAATACATTAGTACTCAGTCTAATGTTAATAGCAATAGTGATATTTAATATTGGTTTCTTACTCTATATTTATTATTACTCTAAAATCACTTCTAGATTTGTTCATATAAGGCCAGCAACCTAAACCAGAAATGTAATTTGTGTGTGATTTTCTGTTTCTTTAAAACAAGGACAAATGTAACAAAATCAATAATAAAAAAAAAAGTTTTCAAACATCTATGTTTTATTGTCAACTACACATGCAATAGATTACAATGTAATGCTAAAATATTTACTTATTAAATACATTTTAAAAATATATTTTGATGAGTCAGGAATTTATGCAATTATATACATGAAGAGGAGAAACAAGGAAAAGCAGATTGAAATAGGAGACCACCTAACACGTTCTCAGGCCTAAAATCTATCCTTAGAGCTTTAATTCACTTTTCTTATTTATAAATGAGAACAATCTTTCTCAGAGGAAAAAGAAAAGATTCGTTAAGAGCTTCCAGATTTTGGAATAAAACTGAAGTCTCTATTCTTAATTTATTGCTTTACCACTCTACTAAATAACTTTCTATAATGTCTTTCTTTTATAGTTATCTATACTTCGAACATATCATTAGTCCATTTGAATTTTAGATTATTGTCCCAGAACATACAATTTCAAAAGTTATATTTATCATTTCATTTCAAAAGTTATATCACCAACTTTTGGTACAGGGTGTGAACTTTTAATCATAGTTGATTCCCCTTAACCATCATGTCAGAAATTAAATAAAGTCAAATTTCTATACTATTTAATTCTGTGAGATAGTTATTACTCTTTGTTAATTTTTAAAAACAGAAATGATGATAACTTTTGCAGTTTTTGTTTAGTGGTATCCATATAAAGGACTTACTAGTGTAAAAAAAAATTGGACACCAAGACCATTTTACCTGAAAAGTTATTTAATTATAAAATGTATCCTTTCATTGCCTCAGTGGCCCACAGGGACTCCTTTGTCTTAGAGAAAAAGCAGACAAAGAGTTGCAAAATAACAAAGAGAAAAGTTCCATCATTGTTAACATAACAGCAAATTATAGCTTTTCTAAAAACTACTAAAACAAAAAGGATAGTATCGTTATGTAAGCACATATTTGAATAAGGGATCATGAATTATAAGTCAAATATTAGCCTGAACATTTAATTAATTAGGCCTCCCTGGTGGGGCAGCAGGTAAGCACTGCACTGTGGAGCTGTCAGCAACTGCTGCGACATGGGTTTGACTCCCAGCAGGGGACGTTTCCACATGGCAGCGTGGCAGACCTCTCCTGCCTCACCCACTGCTCCCCTCAGCAGTGTATATCCGTCACCTGGCTGTTCTGCTCCCCACTCTGTCTCTGGTGAACACTCCTGCCACCCTATGTGTCTGGTCTGTACCCCAGCTTGTATGCATAAATAAATATTTTTAAAAAAAAATTAATTAATTATTTTTGTACCATTATGTATTAAGAAAACTCAAATTCACATTGTTGCAAATAGTAACTGATCTTTGCAGTACTCTGCCTTGCAATTTCAGAATATTTTTCAGTTAAATAAAAAGGGCAAGAAAATCTGTATTTCAAGAGCTGCTTAAATAAAGTAAAACAGAGTCCTGATTTACTTCATCAGGGCTCTCCCATATGTTTACTGTTGTCTCTCCAGGGTCTAGCAGACTGTCGGGCACACAGCAGGAGCTACATAAATATTTGTTGAAATAAAATAATAAAGAACCCACAGAGACTTGATCATGTTCTTTGATGTCTGTATTTCCCTCCCCTCCAGTGATAGGTTTATTATCAAAAATGAGTCAGAGAATAATTGTTTTACACCCACTACTTCTACTATTAGGGATTAACAAACCCATCTGAAAAATCTCTGGGAAGTGGGTCAGAGGAGTAGCGTAGTGCATTTCCCTCCCTCTCTTTCTCTTTCCTTCCTTCCCTCTTACCTGCTACTACTATTTAAATAATTTGAGTATTGAGAGTGCTTACTTTGATGTGCCTTATGAGAAGATGCTCCCCGTTAGAATTCTAACTTTTCTTTGTTCTTAATTATACTTGGAATTGTATATTGTTGTACACGTGATGTTTTGCCTATCTCTGACCCAGTTGGGCCTTTGCTTTGGGGCATTGTTACCTTGGCATTCCTCTAAGATCTTTGGTACTCTGATTGCCATTTGTGGTTGCATGATCAATAGCCAGTTTTGAATACATTGGATTAGAGCATCTGTCTTCAGTAATAAGATTTCTGCATGGGGACATACTCATCATAATCATCACAGAATCCTAACAAGAATTCCTACCTGAAAATAGTAATTCTTCTTTACTACATTTTTTAACCAAAAAGTTCTCTGCAGGCACTCCCTTTACACTAAGTCCTTGATTCCACAAAAATATTTTAAAATACAAAATTTCAGTGTAACAGCTTACTTTTCAAAAAAAAATGACTAGGTATTTTTCTTTAGAGGATATCTTGATCTCAAATGTAAGTGAGGTTAGCAAGGAAAACAAAACAAACAAACAAAAATACAAGCTTTCTTTGCAAGAACAGTTCAGTTAGATCACTCTAGTTTGTTATATCATCTCTATTACAGTTGAGGAGTTCAAGGAAGATATGGAGACAAGGATAGAACACAAGGAGTCAGTAGTGTGAAGGTTTTAGCAGAAATGCAAAGCTAGGCCTGCCTTCCAAACTACCTATTGGGTCATGAAGAACACAAAGTATCAAATATGTACTTAATCTGTGCCCCATTGTAGTAAAGCTGATTGTTTCACATGTTTTGTCTCATTTCTCCTCATAGCAATTTTATGATGTATAATAATATGGAAGTTAAGGCACAGATGATTTAAATAACTTAGCGAAAGCCTCACTCACACCTATTGACTGGTAAATTTGGGGTTCTCACTTAGACTGTTTCTATGCTCAGTATCTGTTTATAAACTAACATTTCCCTTTAATAATACAAATAGAACTGGGCATTAAGGTATATGTATGCATGTGTATGTATATATGCATGTTATATATTACATAAAATATAATAAAGTATAATACATATTATACTTTACACACACACACACACACACACACAGATATCCCTAGCTCTATTCATTAAACACATTTAAAAATTTGACCATGATATTTAAACCCTATGAATCTGCAATTGTTACTTGCTATTGTTCATAAATATAGCACATTTGAAGAACTACTCTCAGAAATACACAAAAACACACATGCTTTTCTATTTTCCCTACTATGTCAGAAGTTTGCATTAGGTACCTAATAATCAGAAGTTTTTATATATCTAGTATCAGTCAATGTTATGTAAAGAAGAAAATAGTAGGCTTCCGTATAACATCATGTCATATGCAAGCTATTTATATGCCTCAAGATATAAGATATTTTCAACCAATGACATATTTACTAGTTAGAATTATTTAATTCTTAAAATATATATATATATATATATATCTTATCTAACTGTAAGAGTTTTGAAGCATAACCAGAATTATTCAATCTTGATAACCCTTATTTTATTTATTGTAAATATAATTTTCAGATTATCAAAGAAATGGTAGTATATTATTTTATAACAATAATATTCACAACAAATCAGCTTCCAAGTAGCTAAAACAAACATCAAATTGAATATTTTAAAAATCTCCACGTGTGACAAATAAAAGACAGTTAAAGCCTCAATTAATTGAAGTGCAATCCTAAAGCTTGTCCTCAACAGAATTAAATCCACTCTAAATTTTCCATAGTAAGCAAAAGTCTAAGATATTTTTTTGAAAAGTCCGGGTTTTGCAAGGATGTATTTGATGTTTGCAGAGACAGGCATTTTTAGTCCTATATGCAAAAACAAAGTGGTATTTTTTACTTTAACATTCAAAGGAACTGAATTTATCTGTCCTACTTGTTCACTGTACAACATACATTCTAAGAAGACATAATAAGTCTTCCTCAAAGTTACTTTAAAAAATGGAATTTAAATGTTATTTTTTCTTTCTTCAAATAAAGTAAATTCATGAAAGAAAATGGAGTTTACCCAAGCATTTATTGAGTAACTTCAATATGGCAGGAACCTTCCAGATTCTCAGAAGAGGTGAGAAATATGACTTTAGATTGTTCATAATAAACCTATAATTTATTAAGCATTTTGAAAAATATAAACTGCAATAACATGTATACAAAGACAAGTCGAACAATCAGAAGAGAGAGCAAATAGCTAGAGATTTGCTTGTGTCAGACAACTGGGGTTCTTGATCTAGAACAAAAGAAACTGCTCACCCCACCTGGACTAAGTGTGTGGCCACACTGTCACTTCCTGAGTAGTAACAGGTCAGGGCCTCATCAGCAAAGATTAAGACAGTGGAACTCACAAATCGCTTTCTTACTACCTGGCCAAACACACAACTTCTTGGATTGGTTATCTGGTCTAAGCCAGTTTTGAAGCCAATTCAGAATCAAGGTGTTTCTATATATGGAACTTTTTCCACTGCTATACCCAACTCCTTGTTTTTTATGATACAGCAAAAAAAAAAAAAAAAAATTGCTGACGGGCCTCCCTGGAGGCCTAGGGGTTAAGTCTCGGCACTATCACCATTATGACCTGAGTTCAATCCCCAGGCAGGGAGCTAACCCACATATGGCACAGCAGGCTTCTCCTGTCTCTCCCGCTGCTCTCCTCTTCCTTCAGCAGTGTATTTCAGTAGATCCTCCTGTTCGGATTCTCACTCTGTCTCTGGTGAATTCTCTCACCTCCCAACCTGCACCTCTGGCCTGCACCCCAGTTCTTCTACACAAAAATAAATAAATAAAATACTAAAAAAAAAATGAAATAATTGCTGAAGTAAAAAATTTATCAGAGCCTGTTAGCTGTTCTTCTGTGCTACTTCTATTTCGGAGGATACCACAGTAACTAGGTTTAGTACCACCCAGCCTCGTTTATAATTTCAAATGAGTGAAATGTATTATCTATTTGCCTGTTCTGCAGTGAAGACTACAAATATGTGTTCTAATAGTACATTTGGACCTATGATAAAATCTCAGTAGTAATGACATTCATTAATGCAGTTTGGTAGACACTGACACAACTCTGAAAACTTGAGGCAAATTGATTTTAAAGATAAACTTCCACACTGTGCAACTTATCTGAGTCTGAAGTTTAATTATGTATAGCTTTTCTTTTATAGAAGTGAGAGGAACTAAATTATTTATTATAATTTATACATAAAGAAAGCTATTCAATATGCTAAACTTCCATGGGCAGTTTCTCTTCCAAAATAAAATTTCATTTAAAAATATAAAATTTGGGCCTTCCTGGTGGCCTAGAGGTTAAGTCTCAGTGCTACCAACAGCCAGGCCCACCACAACAGCCTGAGTTTGATTGCTGGCCAGGGAGCTGACCCACATGGTGCAGCAGACCTCTCCTGTCTCATCTACTGTTCCACTTTGCAGTGTATTTCAGTAGGTGCATCTGTACTGCTCCCCACTCTGTCTCTGGTGAATCCTCTCGCCCTCACCCCACCTCTGGCCTGCACCCAGTTCTTCTACACAAAAATAAATGAAATCTTAAAAAACTGAAAATAAAGAATTTGGGCATAGAAGCAGTTAATGATTCAGACTGGGTCACTGAATTTGGATATAAGTAACAAGCAATTGAAAGAGGAAAGTTCAGAATTTTTAAGATTTATTATTCTGATCTGTAGAAATTTCTTTTCATCTCAGTTTTACAACTCAGCATTTTGAAGTCTCCTAGTTATAATAGGTCATAAAAATATCTCTGTTTTGATAACCATAAGCCACTCTTTGGTAGGGGATAGTGATAAATTTAGCTAAAAATGAATGATGTATGTTTTAATCAAGGATAATTGGCAGACATGAAAAGGAACAGCTATTTTATAGCGCAGGGTCTTTCTATATGCCTTTCTATGTGAATAGAAGGTTTTCAGACATTTCAACAAACTTTACAATACGTTATCAACATAGTTTTACAGCTGATATCTAGTTTTGCCATAAAGAGTTTTAAAGTGTTTAACTAAATATCAAGATAGATGAACAAAGTATCTTTAACTTAGAAATAGCTAAAGGAATAAGGCAGTGAAGAAATGTCCTTTATTTTCTTCATTCTTTTAATAAATATTTTTTGAGGGAATAGTATTTGCCAAGCATTGTTCTAGTTACTGGGGATACACACAGGGACAAATAAAATTTACATTAGAAAGAAGGAAATAAGCAAATGTTAAAAAATATTGATTTATAATGATTTTTTTGTTCACTTATCCCATGATTGTTGAGTACCCACTATATGCCAGGGACACTAATGGGTGACTGGGATTGACCATTGAATAAAAATAAAACAATACTACTCAATCATCAATGTATATAATAAGTTATAGAGTATACACATTATTCTATAAAGAAAACAAAGAGTGAGTTGGCATTAAAAGACTAGATGGAGGCAGGTGGTGGAGGACTGTGGGCCATTTGATGGTGGAAAAACTATGGTAACCACCCGAGGAGAGAAAACCTATAATGTGAAAAAATAAACAAGGATGTTTAATAAAATAAATAAATAAATTAATTAATTGTTCAAAAACAAATGATGGAGACAAGGCGAGCTAAGAAACTGACATTTTAATGGAAATAAGAATGATGTGAAGGCGTGATAAGACTGAAAATCTGGGGAAATAGAATTTGAAGCAGAGCTAACATTACATACAAAAACGTTGAAACAGACATGGCTTGGTGGGCTCTAGTAATAACAAGAATCTTATTGCTAGAGCATGGTGGCATGGGAGTGAGTGAATGAAGCAAAATCAAAGAGATAAGTGGGTACCAATAAATGTAGAGTCTTGGAGACCATTTTACAATGTCTGAATAATGAAAGTCTGATCAGAAGTTAGTAGTATGTTTGAAGCTGATAAGTGGCATGATCACATTCAAAAGTTACCTCTTAGTAATGTGTAGGGAGTAGACAGGAAAGGGACAAAAATGGAAGCAAGACAATTTGACAAGAAAATAAATGTTGATGGCTTGGAAAAGTGATAAAGATGAATCTGGTAAGCAGTAATCAAATTGGCATATATTCTGAAGTTAGAAGACAAAATAATTTGTAGGGAAAACAATGATACAAAAATGCCACCTACTTAAATGCCCCAAACAGGTGAATGAATTAAGAAGATGTGGTATATATACACAATGGAATACTCGGACATTAAAAAGAAATTCATGCCATTTTTGGCAACGTGGATGGAGCTGGAAGGGATCATGCTAAGTGAAATAAGTCAGAAGGAAAAAGACAAATGTCAAATAGTTTCACTTACACGTGGAATATAGAGGAAACAAACAAAAGGTCAAGAAAAATACAAAACTTGCAAGCAGTCTATAGATCTGAGGCCTACAACAAGGGATGGGGAGAGGCCAACACAGGGGAGGGAAGAGCACACGGGACTACAGTGATGGATCTCGGGTGCTGTGGTGTGGGAGAACTACGGGGACTACACCTGAGGGGAGAAATCAAATACTGTCCAAAATTAACAGCAATTTCAGAAAATACACAAAATAAAAATAAAAAGTATGCCACCTAGATTTTTTATCTTCACAATTGGGTAAGCCAGGATGCCATCTACAGATATGAAGAGGTTATTTGTTGATGATGGGGTGGGAAATCGTGGGATTTTTGATGGACATGAAAAAAATAAAAATGACTGTTATATATTGAGACATCAAGGAAGCAATGACCTGTTCAAGTTTTTGACTTCTGTGAGAGGTTGGGATAAAAATAATTTGGAAATATTTGCCGTTTATATGGAAGTCAAAGCTATAAAACTGGCAAACATCAACTAATGAGTGAAGAAAGACGGAAAAGCCAAAAGGCCAAAAATTGAACTGTCATATATTCCATATTTTAGAAGTGGAAAGAAGAGAAGTCAACAAAAGAATCTGGAAGGAACATTTAATTAGTTAGTTAATTAATTAATTAATGAAGAACTGGGATGTAAGCCAGAGGTGCCTGTTCAAAAGGAGTGTGAGGATTCACCAGAAACAAAGTGGTGAGCAAAACAGGTGGATTAACTGAAATACACTGCTGAGAGGAGCAATGGGTGAGACAGGAGAGGTCGGTTGCGCCATATATGTGTTAGCTCCCTCACCAGGGATCAAACTCAGGCTGAAGTGGTGATAGCACTGAGACTTATCCCCTAGGCCACCAGGAGAGTCTGGGAAGGAACATTTAATGATATTTAAATGCATTCCAAAATAAATGTTAGCAGTGAGAAGAAAAGCGAAGAGGTGGGGTGAGAGCTCAAAAGTGGGAAAGCATGATGCAGCTGAGAGTGGAAAACACTTTCTCTATGGCAGGGAAGCCGAATACAAAGGAGAAAGAGTTCAAAATTGATCCTGGGAAAGGAGGGTGTGGGCAAAGGTTGTTCTAGTTATCAAACCAATGATTGTATCTGCTCCAAGGTGGGGATAGGAGGAATAAACATAATAGGTAAATTAGGGTAATTTTTTTGAGGCAAGACCAAATTGAATGATGTTTTGATATTGGTGGTGGGACAAGTAGAGTCAAAATGGAAATGTGGGTTTTAGCTTGTTTGTAATGTAGGTTATTATTCTATTTATCTTACTTCTTTTTTTTTTTTTTTTTTTTTTTTTTTTTTTTTTTTTTTTTTTTTTTTTTTTTTTTTTTTTTTTTTTTTTTTTTTTTTTTTTTTTTTTTTTTTTTTTTTTTTTTTTTTTTTTAATATATATTTTTATTGTTATTTATGTCTTTTACATTTTGTATTCCCCTAGGGTAGCCCACCACCAATTCACCCGTGATCCATCTCCATGGTCCCTTGTGTTCTTTTCT